>OX336894.1:24406386-24711386 GCA_946959425.1 Argyrosomus regius
AATGTAGGTTAGAGGCTATACATTTAAAACAAAGACTTTCCTGAATGGATCGTTTGGCAGCGCCGTTGAAAAATGACAGCATGAAATAGTATTACATTATTGCCATAGACTATGGTCGCACTTTTCTGAAACGTCAGTTGCTCTGAGAGCTCAGATAACGGTCCATTACACCATGACCGATTTATATTTGATAGTTGAGAAAACAATTTCACCACGATGTCCATTTATTAGCTGTGAATGCTGAGGCGTTCAATCACAAAACATGATCCTCATCAGTGGATAGTTTGCTCAGTGACCATGAAATTATAACTGTCCAGATTTCATTTTTTTCCCACAGCACTTTGTCCTTATTGATAGGATTTAAATAACCATAAATATTAGTCGTGTGCCAATATGTTATAGCAGAATAATGCAATACAACAAAACCAAAGAGTCCTCTGCCATGGTCACAGCTATTTGACACTGTAACTAGGAAACACAGTGCTTTGAGCTAAATGCTTAGCATTAAGATAGCATGCTAATGTTGTGCAAGTAATAGTCGGAGGTACACCATGGACAAGTCGCCAGTTCTTAAGAACATGTTGGTACCAAACCCTGAGTCCATCAAGTTTTGTACCAATTCATTATGTAGATGTGGTATTTCATCAAGTGAATCAAAACTTTGACCCACTGGTGGCGCAAGAGGAGTGTTAACATGCTAGCATTTACTAATTATACTAATAGTTTTAAAAGTCGAGATGAGAAGCTAACAGCATTTGAATACAGGTAAGTCTTCACCTTGATCACTGGATTTTGTTATTGGATCTGTCTTTTAGACACAAGCTGTCAATGAAACAGTTCAGTGTCTGACACAAGCAGTAACTCTGTCAGACAGACTGACTTTCAAACTAACCTTGTTGACTTGGTTTGTATTGACGGAAACATTCAACACAAGTGCTTTGGAAATTCTGGGTCTGTGGCCAGTTGATGTGTTTGGCGACTGTTCGTCCAACCAAGTTCATACATTCATTCTGTATCTTTAGGACCCTTGTGAACAATCCTGAGGCAATATCAATGCTCTTTATTGTTCCTCAAGAAGATGAACAAGCATTTCTTCTTCTTGGAGACCCCCTACAATGTGTCCATATTATCATCAGACTAAAAACAAGGAAAATACACAGTTTAAACTGGTGTGCTATATCTCTGGATTCTCTGAGTGGCTCTTGTTGGCTGGTGATGACACAGTCGGATGTGTGATTGAGCTCTCCAACAGCGATTAGCCTGCATGGCCCTTTTGTTCCCCTGACCAATGCAAACACAATCACAGTGCTATTCACCTGCACTTAGCAGGGCCAGAGGAACCCACTTCGCTTTTAATTACTCTGATCAGATTAATCATACTCTCAGATGGCTCTGAAATTTAACAATCTGTGTGTCTGTGTTTGTATGTGTGTGTCTGCTTCTGTGTGCCTGTGTGTGTGTGAGAGAGAGACAATTGGAGAGAAGCTTATTATGGTAGAGATTAGAGAGGCCCTTCCTATTGAAAAGACAAATATGCTGAGGATATTAATCTCCTCACTGCGAAAGATAATGAGTGAAACTCTCTCCTTATCTGCAGCCTGCTCTTCGTTCAGAGAGCTCACTGTTTAATAGGCTGTCTGGCTGCCACAAACCTTTCTATTCAAGTCTGGTCCATTCCAAGTTTGTTTCCAAGCAAGTGTGTTACATTCTAAAGACAGAAGAGTAACTTCAGGAGATGGAA
Source organism: Argyrosomus regius (assembly GCA_946959425.1). Lineage (NCBI taxonomy): Eukaryota > Metazoa > Chordata > Actinopteri > Sciaenidae > Argyrosomus > Argyrosomus regius. Next base: position 24,408,128 of record OX336894.1, read on the forward strand.
TGACTGAGGCATTCAGAAGTTCAATACATTTCTTGGCTGTCCAAGTAGTCTTAAGTAGACTGAGTGACAACAGGTCGACGGTCTAAGAATTAAACAAGTGCACTGGAAATTATTGTCGGGTGCACGACTAAGCTGTCTTGCACGCACAATCAGGAAGGAAGAGTGCCTGCAAAAAGAACTGAAGATGGTGAACTGCACCTGGGCAGGGCAAAGTCAGAGCATACTCTGGTGGAGGTCCATAGTGTTCCTAACTAATTGAACCATGTAGTTGCTGGTTCCCTCCGTAAGTTTTGACCTATTCTTGACATTAAAGTTGGTCCCCAAGTTTTCTTTCTTTTGCGTTAGTAGCACTGCTACTGCGGGATGAACAGAATTCCAGCGTTATTGACACATAGTAGTCTCTGTGGTAATGTAGATAATAAGATACTGCAGATTTGTATTGTGGTCATCAGTTGAAATAACTTTATTGACATTTCTGAGAAATTATGTTTTTTACGTCAGTTTAGGTTCAGGTACAGGTGTAAATGTATGCCACATGCTTTTTCTACCCATGTCCTAATACACAATCACTGTAATTATGCACGTATGAGAGAAAAAAATAAACTTGATGTTGCTTCAGGTTGCAATTATGTGCACATTACACAAGTGGAACGTGATCCATTACACGGCACGTGTAGACAGCTGGATTGTATAAGATAGAAGGGTATCTGTTCCACGTGACATGCAAGGTACAGACTGAAACACCTCCTGTGGAGACACACCTTCACAGCAATGTTTATTCTGAGTTACAGTTGGTGTCTGTCTTTAGTACTATGTACATGGCTTGTACTTTTGACTACAAAGAATCAAATATAATCTAACCCTATCTTCAGTATCTTAATGATTCAGTCCTTGGAAGCCATGGAAGTGCTCCAACTGTGAGCCAAGTGATCAGACCAGCAAGTTCAATTGAATTGCTGTAATCAAAGGACTTATGCATAGAGGCAAAGTGAATCCACACAAATAATTCACTTTTAACTTGATGAACTTTGACATATGATTTCTCACTGTCGATGAATGGCAAACAATCTTGACAGTGTTGACCTTTGAAGGAATCACAAGTCAGAGTCAAATGGATGATGCTTCCATATTGTTGCACTATCCACTGTTATTTAACCGTGTTCTGCTGTAGTTAAGTATGAACTGTTCCACAAAAGGTTTGCAGCTGTGCAGGAGTTAGTGCAGGTTAGCGACCGAGCTAGCTCCAGCTTGGAGAGATATTGCGGCTGGCTAGAGCTAACGTGCTCCTGGCTAACTATGGCATTGGTTAGCTTGTCAAATCAAATCAATTGTGTTTATATAGCCCAATATCACAAATCACAAATTTGCTTCAAGAGGTTTTACAATCTGTACTAGGGTTTGGTCAGTTTCCAGATTACCTGGTCCAGTCTTGTGTACAAGCTCAAACCCGTATGATTTGGTGCGATTGGTGGTACCAATGCAATGTCAGTAATTTCATGGACGGTCACTACGTAACACAGTTCTGTCTGCAGCACATGGAAAGTCAGTAAACAATGCCCTATCATTTTCCTAACCCTAATAAAAACCTGTCCCTAACAGCCGTCATGCCACTCCTGTTCAACACATCTGTTTGCTATGTTAGCGATGATGTAGCTAGCCAGCTAGTACATGGCTCTTATTATGTTCCACTTGGGAGCAGTTGAGTCACATGTGACACATCGTTGTAAAATATTGGCTCAATATCATGCTGGTTTGAAAATATTTACATGGGCCATAAGCCTGATATGTCTACTCTTTGACACCCTCTTTCCTTAGCTCCCTCAATTTGGATGTGGACTGTCAGTTACAGTAGGTCACCAACTAATCCTGCAAGTATTCAATATGTCACTAAAATACAGTACCACCTATTTTATGTCAGAAGCTCAAGCAAGTATGATATTCTTAATGTTACATTTGACTTAATACAGGTTGAATGCCACAAACGCATGTACACACACTCATTTACATGCACCAAATATGTTATTCTGAAGCTGTCATGTTGAGCTTTTGTCCAAACTAAGATCATTTTTGTGCTTTGTTCATCTCAGACCTCATGTGGGACCCATACAGAGAATGCACCATATACTTCCTCTTGTCCATTTTGGGTGATTTAGGCAAATAAATCCTGATTACATAACTATCTTGTCTGAAGTAGTTTCTGCATTTGAGACGATTTGTTCTGAAATGTGTTCCTGTGTGTGTTTTGTCCAATCTCTTCACTTAAACATTTCCACTGTGATAAGATTCCTTTCTCTCACACACTCTTTCTTTTTCCTGCTCGGAAGCTCATACATTATTTGGTCTGTGTTGCAATGTGGAGGAGAATTCATGCAGTCAGTAACAGAAAGTGGAAATCTCTTCAGGTTCTGGACCTGAATATTTCTTGCAATCCTGTGTTCAATGTGTTTGACACAGGGAACATGACACATTGGCACACAGTGGCATATATGATCATGGTGACGTCATGTCGGTTATTGTATGTGACATGTATATTTATACACTGGATGAGTTGCTCATCCAAAGAGACGTGGATCTGCTGTGGGCCAGAAAGAAAGAGCGGATTTAGTTCACTTGTCTCCGGGAAAGGTCAGAAAAGTCAAATTAAAATAGGAACAGAATCAGATTGAAAATGATTTGGTATCCCTCATTTCTCTCCAAGTGTGATTATGAAACATGACTTTCCACAAAAAATCTCATCACTCTTGGAGTGGTGATGTTAGGGTAGGCCTTATTTCTGTCCCTTTTTTGCTGCTTTGGTGATTTTCTCCTTGGCTCTACTGAAGAAGATGAGCCTCTTTTCTCATCATGATTCATTCCTTCTACCAACTATTACAAGGATAGAAAAGATTTTCTGCTTGAAATACATCTGGCATCCTCTCTCAGATTTGTACTGAAAAGCTCTGGAATAGATTTGTCAGTAGTCTTGTCTTTGATGCCTCAACATTAATACTGTAATCATCTATATCTTTTGGAAACATTACTGAATGTTGTTAATCACATTTATAGAGCTGCAAATTTCAGTAGACTATTAACTGACTTGTCAAACTTACAGAGGTGAACTTAATTCAGGATCCACCATTGATTTCATCGGCTAATCATCAGATGTAGCTAACTAACATTACTTCTTTGAGTTGGCCAAACAAGAAAATGAAACTTTTGTCTGTTGAAGAGAAAACTCTGTACCATTTTATATTTTGAGATAGAGTGGACTGTGTCTGCTCCCTTTCTTTGTTTAAATAAATAATCTGGTGTTAGCCGCTCACATCATGTTATTTTTAGACCAGTGACGCTAGCTAGAAGCTAGTTTGGTAGTAGTTCAAATAAATGCACTATTGTTTTTTCTATTGTGGGGTGACAGCAGAAGGTACCACAGCCTAATAGCAGATGAACACTCATCCTCACACTTGTCCAGGTGTTATCTAAATTCTGTTAGTGCTCCCTTCAGCCACACCTGACTTTAATTTGCTGCAGGTAGTTATCAGTTTTATGATGGTAGCTGGTGACGAAGGCACTCTGATAGAGAAAGAGACAACAGAACGCTTAACGTCATCAAAAAAGACGTTGGCAGAAAACTGTTAGAAATAAATGAATGCACTTCATGAGTGGCAGCCAAAGGCAAAAATAATTAATAGCTAAGCTAATAATGCTTTAATATGCGATGCTTGGTGAGAAATGTGAACGGACTGTTATGCATGTGTATGAATGTTGCTATCAAGGAAACAACCTGAAGCTGACCACATGTCAGCAGGACGGGGGTTGATTCCACACCCATTCTCCCATGTGTGACCCCTCTTCTCTGGGCAGTGAGAGGCTCTTCTGAGCCCCCCCGCCTGGGTTGTAATCGTCAGACAAAAAGAGACATGAGAGTGAGAGATGTCTGAGATGACAGCAACCATACACACTCGCAGCGTGAGCGGCGTCTGACAGTGGCAGATAATGAGACCATTAACAAGCTGTCAAGTTTGTTAAGCAACAATTAAAGAAACCCTCTGACAGGCTTTGCATATATTGATCTTTTATGTTTTTTTTGGTTTTATTTTAACATTTAATGTTATTATTATTATTATTGATTTATTAATCAACTAAGGGAGGTTTCATTTGTACACTGTTACCACACTGTTTCCATTACACACAGTCTGAAATACACCCTCAGGACCTATAGACTGTACTAGTTGGAGAGATGTCAGAGTGACGGGGCTGCCACATAGTCAACACTCCAGTCAGTTAGGGCTCTTTTAATGGTGCTATATTAATAAAGTGAATCATCGTTATCATTATTAATTATTATAGATTGTATACAGTAGGTGTTCCTGCTGGAGAATCTTGTTTGACATCAACAGCAGAGACACATTTCTTTCAAACACAGGGGACGGATGTCACCCACTCATAGTCGTATTGATTTATTGATGGGCGATCACACGGTGAGCTGCTCAGCTGATATGTGACTAAGAGAGTGAGGTGTGTCACACAAGTGCCGACTGAATGTTACACTGCTCTTGCTCGGAGATATTGAGTGGACGTAGCTGAGTGTGTTTCTGAATTTCACTTGGCAGCGTGACAGTCGGGATTTGCAGCAGCAATGCATCGACTGCTCCGCTCTCTAGGAAAGTAGATTCTGTGTGGAAAAGTGCTGCCACTGACTGTGGATGCTCTGGCTTTTATTTTGTGTTATGTTGTTGAGAGTAGACTTTATTTTATTCAAGTCTACATACAGAAAGTGATGTACTGGATCCTGAAATAATGAATAACTGCATGGTAAAGTGTAGCACTATATCACCAGCATCCAGCAGGTACAGGAAAGGAACTTTGTTTCTGCTGTGCTTCCTGTCAGGACTGTGTAACTGACTCTGAAACCAGGGATCACATTCAGGTTATATCTGTCAGTGACAACATGCACTGTTTATATACAGTTGATTGCAAGTGGAGGATAAGATAAGACAAGATGAGATACAACTTAAATGATCCCACACTGGTGAAATGTATTTGTCACAGCAGCTCATATACACAAGGTTGATACTGTAAGAAATTACTCATAAGAAATGAATAAAAAAATAATGAAAGCTACAGATCGTCTTAGATCTTAGTATGGCACTAGTGTTATTCTAACGGGAGATTTACCTTCGGTAATGGACACGCTGCTCTGTTGGAAAGCAGTGGCACTCGTGCGTCAAGGCGTGGTGCACATATTGTATAGAAAGATCTTTCAACATATTACTAGTGTTTAGTGTCTAGTGTTTAATCTTGACCTGAGGTTTCTTCCTCTCCACTATGATTGCTTCCCATTGAAAGTTCCCAGCAGTGTAGACACACGAGGTTGACGTCATTGTTTTTCAATGTGCAACTCTCAGAAAAAACATGCTGGCATCAATAATAGGAACGATACGCTCAGCGGCAAACAATTCCAATTTATTGGAGATTTGGAGACCGGTTCTTGGTTCCCGTTCTTACTCTATGGTGGATCAGTGAATGGTCACCAACAAACTGGTCAAAAGGGCCACCCTAAAATGTGCAGTATTATTTTGAAAAAAGACGTGTATCATGGCTGAAATATGAACTATGGCTATTTCACATTGAGCTCCAGATACCAACGTCATGACCCGCCCTACTCTGCCTCTGATTGGCTTACCCTAATATTCCAATGAAGGTAACAAGAACTAGCCCCCGGCACGACTGTGACGCTCTGCTGTCGTTTTAACTCAACATTCAACATGACTGTGTTCTGCAGCAGTGAAGTTTTCACACACGGCTGTAAAGTGTGGCACATCATCTTCCCACATGTACTCACTAATAGACACAAGACGCAGCATGTTCCAGTCTGACATGCAAGCTTTAAAGCGGTAGAAAAGTAGCAGCTTTAATTGTTTTAGACGATCAGTGATTTATTGGTTGGATTATTACTGATTTCAGCTGATGCTCATTTCTTTGGGTGAGTGGAGTCAAATATTGTCATTCAGAATTTGTCGGGTTAAAAAATAAAAAGTGACAAGTGAAAGTGTCGCTGCCACAGCTGTGACATTTATCTGAGGCAAGTCAGATATGTGGCCTGACTCAGTCACACGGTACATTTGGAGCTTATTTCCTTATTATTATAAAATGAGCAGTGGAGGTGAAGATCATTTGATGAATTCAGTATAGTGTGCTAAATAATCCAGAATAAAACAGGATGTTGTTGATTATTACTATGACATGTACACGTACAGATATTCATGGTCCCCTAAGGATGATCCTCAGCTATTTTGCTTGACCTTTCAGTTAGCACTTAATTTCAAAGCCTCACCCTGAACTTGTACACATTAAATTCAGAGACAAGTTGTCTATTAGCTTTTGATATGCATTCCTGTTCCCCACAGGAAACACTGGTGCCCAAAATGGAAAAGGGGCTTTCACTGAGTTTTCACTGAGTACATCGTGAAACCAATTTGCAATGTCACACAAAATATCCATAATCTACTACTACTACTAATCTACTGAACACGTTCATGCTCCCAAGCAGATAAACCGTAATATTGCTGCCCACCGCTCCGGTGTGTGTATATGGCATCTGTCACTATGTGTGTGTAGTCCTGTGCATGTGCATGTGTGTTTCGACAGGTGCCAGCTGGGTGGGTTAAAAGCGGAGAAATAATTTCATGTGTGTAACATTACATGATTAATAAAGTTTTAAAATTAAATTAAAAATAGCCCCACAGGCTTTTCTCTTGATTTATTTCCACATTTCTCTCTCTCTGTATTTTATGTTATTAGTCAGTCATAAGTCAGTCCTTCATTCTCAACACATAACAAAAATGACTCCTTTGATCATCAACTGTGTCTGAAATACAGTACTTATGTATATGTATGTATATGTACAGTAATGTAATCCATGTATAATGTATGCACTGTATGATAATACATACAAAGCAGTAACCTAGATATTGTACGTCCTATGATGAGAAGCCAAGGATGATGGTATCACGTGTAGCATGCTATAGCACCGTATAGTAAGAGCCACGTGCTCATGGCCTGATTCCTTTCTCTCCAGGGACAAGGTTGTAGCTAGCAGTTCGTAGCGCACGCACACACATGCACACATACATACACACAGCACTTTAAAGGACTTGTGATGGGCCCTGCACACGCACATATACAATATACAAATACACACACCAACATACTCTGTACACAGATACACAAGGACTCATACTTGTCTTCATGGACGCACATATATATACTCACATGCATACACACACATGCCTGCCACGGGACGCTAATGAAGATAAAGTAGCTAATTAAACATGACAGTGAAGAGCGATGGGCGGCCACGTTATGTGACATTATGGGGTCGGCTTGGACCTATAGATATAGGACTTTGGCCAATGTGGGATACTGTGGTGGTGATGGAGGGAGAGAGGGGTGGATGGATGAATGCAGCGGGGAGAAAGATGTATCAAGAATATTTTTGCGATTTATTCCAGCTCTCCTGGTGTTTTAAGATTCCCCTGTAGTATTCTCTCTCTCCACACACACACACACACACACACACACACACACACACACACACACGCTGCTGGCCTAGATCTTCGAGGTGGGTGATTCCTGCAGGTGGAGAACGTCTTGGCTGACTCCATACTGTCTGCAATCTGGAGGGAAATCCAGCAACATACACCTACGTTCATTCACCTTCTATTTGTATACTTTTTTTCTCTTTTATTTTCAGTTTCTCTGACTGTCTTTAAAGTAGCACTAATCAATATTTTGACAAAAATGAAACCTCAGGAAGAGCCACAGAGGAGGGATCCCTCTCCCAGGACGGACAGACGTGCAATAGATGTCACGTGTACAGAACAAATCAACCACCATTTATTTTTAATTCAGTAACACTGTTGTTTCACTGCACTTACTTTTTGATTGTTACAAATAATCGTGCAAAATGATCTTGAAACAGAAGATATAGTGTATCTCAAAAGGAAACAACAACAAAAAGGTAATTTAGAATTCATAACCTTCATAAACTAACAGTAATTTGACATTAACATGCCATCTAATGGTCATCATTACACATGAAAATTTACACATAAGAAGTGTGCCTGTGTGAGTGAGAGGAGTGCCCGTGTGAGAAAATGAGTGTATGTTTTTGTGTGTGTGTTGGGCCAACACTGTGAGCAGTGAATTAAATTAACACAACAGCGTTTTATTTTATTTCCTGGAGCTAAAGTTACAGACAGCATAACTCGCTGTCAATATCGACTCAGGTTTTTAACTCGCTATATAAATATCACCGTATGTTCTTCCTAACGTTAATGAACATGTTTACATTATTTTACGTCGCCTTACATTGTGTCGACTCCGCTCAGTGGACTGGGTGCCTTCGGTTCCGTTTCATGCACTTTCCGCCATGCTTTCATTCTTGATGCCTATGTTACAAGCTTGGATGAGGCTGTTATTACATATCCCGATAATCCACAGAGACACAGTAATTTTTATGGCGTAAAATTTCACCGAGATTTACTGTAATACTGGTAACTGTTACATCCCTACAGACTTGTCTTGGACTCAAACCTCTTTGGAAGCGGGCTAGACTCGGTCTTGACTGCTCCTGGTCTTGTCCACTTTTCCAATGGAAGCTCAACCGGTGGAAAACAATGCAGAAAACAGGATGTAAATCAGACATTTGCTTTATGTGAGGAAGATTCCATTAGATCTGTCTGGAGTGATCATGGATGTTTTGTAGAGCCATAAGAGCCATGAGGAGACAGCTGATTAGTCATGAGACTTCAGTGTTGCTACGTCTAAACCAACCTTTTGGAATTTTTTTGTTTCCTTCAATCCTTTCTATGTGATACTTCAAAATACAGATAAAGATACACTGGTGGAATGTTGCCTCCAAGTAGCCAAAAAAATTTGCACATACTGTATTTTGTACTTAGTAGAGCTCATTATCTGGGTTTGCTGGTAACCAAAGCTGTACATGTTCCCGAGGTGGTCATTAAATCAAAAGGATTTAATTGATGAGTGCTCAGCAAATTTCACTGAAATGTTATTCTTTGATATCCTGTGTACAGAGTTGACAATTTGACCTAAAGATGGTACCAGAAAAAAGGTAATGGAATGCCCAGGGCAGAGTGTGAATCCTCTATCAGATGTTATGAATCCTTTTGTACAAATGGAAATTTTGATGTGAAATTGGCATTAAAGGAAATGTCAATGCCTCACCAAATAGTTGTGTTGCTGAAGTTTTGACCATTTTAGAACATTTTCTATACCTGCTGAATGTAACCACTGTGAAACAATCAGGAAATAACTTTTTATTTCTCTGATTAATGACAGCTTTATCGAGGCTGGCGCTCGCTCTCTGTGTTGTTACTCTATGTCTCTCTACCAAAGCGCTCTCCCTTTCTCTCTCTGTCTCTCTCTCTCTCTCTCTCCCTCTCTCTCTAATCATCGGACACAAATCAAATTAAACTTCTTCGTGTCATTATATTTTGCGGCGTAAATTGCGAGTCAGACTCAGATTTAGAAGCTGGTACATGAAATAAACAAAGTGAGAACACACACACAGGTAGATTATCAGAGCTGTCCGTGGAGGTTTGACCGATCTGAGTGTCTGATTGGCTTGCGGGATGTGACGTGGTGCTCCGGTTTCCCAAAAGTTTAATCTGGCTCAACTTCTCTCCCGGACGCTGGCAACGTTTTTTGCACGACCCCCACTGAAATGAATTGAAAAACGTCGCCGGCGTCCGGTTTGCCTGTCCCTGTCTGAACACCCACTTAATGCTTTGAACTAGATGAAGTTGTGCCAATAATCTCTAATCTGTGTCATCATCGACATTAGAATTCACCCACTGCAGACCATGAATATCCAAAGCAAAATTCAAGACAATTACTGCAGATTTTGAGATGTGTTGACATGGACCAAAGAGTTCGTCAAGTTGGCATTTTGTCCTGACAATGGCACTGAACAAAATGTCATGACAAACCATTAGGTGTCATCCTCAGGGGATCACGAATAATACCAGGTTATTCCAAACTGCTCAGTAGCATGGAGAACTTGCTGTGACTTACATTTGGTCATTTAGCTGATGCTTTTATCCAAAGTGACTTACAAAAAATGGAAACAGTAGCAATAAGTACTACTCACATAGAATCAAGGTCCAGTTGTAGAGGGAGATAGATTAAGTATGTCCAGTTGTTGGTAGTGTTGGAGAGGAGGGACTCTCTGAAGAGCTGGATGTCTTCAGGAGGTTTTTAAAGGTAGAGAGGGACGCCCCTGATCTGGTAGGAACTGGTAGGACGTTCCACCAACGGGGAACAACAGGGGAGAAAAGTTTGGATTGCCCTGAGCGTTCGGGTGGCAGAGCCAGGCGTTGTTCACTGGCGGAACACAATGGTTTTGAGGTAACATATACCTATATGAGGGGATTCAAGTAGGTGAGTGCAGAACCGGAGACTGCTTTGCATTAAAGCATTAAAGATTTGAATTTAATGTGGACTTAAAGCTCTTCACAGACAGATAGGAAATCTTTAGCTTTACTCCTGAACCTGATCAACATGGCTCACGGTCCTCTCTACAGACTCTCCAACGAAGAGCTGCTTGTCACCTGTGCGACAGCATTCACTTGGTTAGTCATTGTTGTGTGTGTCTATGCATGTGCGTGAGTTTCTCAGGGTTATGTCATGCACCTCCCTGCCTCTTATCTGTTACGTCACGTCACCATAGTAACCTCGGCAGGCACGATGCATTCTGCCTCACTGGACTACCAGTCACCCAAAACACTCACAGAGGTCTGTTCGTGTTTGCGTGTAAATGTGTGTCTGCACGCATCTCACACAAATGAGCCGTGTGTCTACTTCCACTATATATATATACAGTATGTGTGTGTGTGTGTGTGTGTGTGTGTGTGTGTGGGCTGTCTAATGGGGCACAGATTCAAGTTCTTAAGTAATGACAAGCGATAGAAAGGATTCCTGTGGAGTATGTCTCAAGCTGTAAAGTTGTTTAGTGTCTTCTACTAGTGCCACACACACACATACACACACACATATACACAAGTATTGGCTCAGGGGAAGAGCATACAGTAAGAGGGCAAAAGGCGTCACAGTTGTATGGACGCTTTGGCAGTGATGCAGCTTGGCACATTTCACCCTTCAGTTCTCTTTGTAGAACTACACACTGTAATCAAGTGTCAGCGCACAGCTGCACGCTGTGTTTGTTTTAATACAAAAAGCACGTTTCTTTTCGCAGCTGATATGCAAGGCTCTGATCGTGCACCTCTAATTGTATGGAGCCGTGCAGATGCGGTTATGTTTCCAGGTTTGAGCGATCTGTCTCAGTACGATGGAGGCGAATGGGATTTGCTCACAGAATTGAAAAATGACAGCACATTTAAATAATTCAACAGACGCATCTCGACAGAAACAGTGTCACTGCTCGCGGAGCACCCTCAGCAGTTTTCTTTTTTCTAATGAGAGTCGGGATTTTGCATAAAATCCTCCATCACCGTACATGCAAATTGTGATACCAGTATACACTCGCAGGCCACCTCATTAGGTACAACTGTGCAATCTGATGTGATCCAACACAACAGCTCTGCTATGAATTTAAATCCCACAGGTGTAATGTGGTTTATAGACAGTGTTCAAATTAACAGTGGATCCACAAAATACAGCAAAAAAATATAAAGAAAGCCGTGGAGTTTTTGACCTTTGCTAGAGGATGGTGAAGATTTGTTTGTCCCCTGCACAAAGACACGTCCACATGGATTATGGGGTCCTCGTAGTTGCATGCTATTCCACTGATGACAGTTGTCAGCAACACTCCAAGAAATGCAGAAAAACACTAGCAAACACAGAGATTTAAACAATTCAGGTGTCAGAATGATCAAAAATCAACACATTTCTGTTAAAAAAGACCAACTGCTGATGGAATATAAGACCTTATATAAGACCTTATATAACGTTAGTGGCACCTGCAGGAAGGTACTGATGAAAAATGATGATGATGTTTGATCGATCAAACGATCACACTAAAGGCTAAATTATCCACAGATATAACATGTTCTGTGTGCACCACAGCCTCCGGAGCTAATCTCAGCCATTCCTAGTCAATGTTTCAAACCCCATCGGTTCTGTTGCGGTCTCCGCTCAGTTCCGCCAAGAATATGCAGCTCGTGTCAATCTGCACAGAGCAGATTGAGCTGACAGGAAGTCAGACACAGAAATACCATAGAGAATCCAGTCGATTTTCGAAATAAAACACCCTGTGCAAATTTCCAATCATAAAAACAGCCAACAACTTAGCATATTTATACATTCAGAAGCATGTAAACCAAGAAAAAAATGACCAAATCTTAACAAAGTCTGCTGTTTAAATGCTTATGAAATGCTGTTTAAAGTCCAGTGGAGAACAGACCAAAACAATGTCGCGGCTGCAACGTGACGGAGATGTGCCCAGTGGACTTTTGGCATAACACAGACTTGGAGAAGAACATTAGCAGAATTTTTGATTGTTAAACTCTGTTTCACTTTTTTGCTTATTTTTGCTTATTTAGTCATGAATATTCATGAGTCTCTATACTTAAGATTTGAAGACAATGGGCTCATTTATGTCGTCTCTTAGTATACAAGAAGATCCAATGAAAGCCCTCTGAGGAGAGAACACAGTTTCTCTAAGACTTAGCTCTGCTTTTTTAGCTCCAGGGTAGTTGTTTGTGTTCACAGTTATTAGCTAAACATATGCTTCCGAGCACATATCCACCATAATACAGCCGTACTACAATCATCACTCCACAGCATCCTGTTCCAGCCTATCTGTTCTTCCGGCTGCCTGTGACATAGCTCTTTGCAAAACGTTTCATGTTTCTGCGTTTTGATAAATATAGCCGAGCCGCGGTGCTATTTATAGAAGCCCCGGCATGCTCTGCACCTAAAGTCAGGGCCTGTTGCATGGTGGGAGAGGAGATGGGTTGGAGATGGAGGGGGCGCTTGAGGATACTGTGACCCAGATGACTGTGCTGGAATGATTGGCCTCGCGGTGCTCAGCGTGCTGCCGTACGAACGCTCCCGCAGGAGCGAACGTGGTGACACAAGATGCATGTCTCATCTGCCTTTGTTCTGTGGGGAGAGGGGGGCGGAGGGGGTGGAGGAGTGAGGTCGGAGTATTCAGGAATGTCAATTAACTACGGAACTGAGAGCTTCTGTTTGTGCACATGAGGGCGCGTTTAAAGCAGCAGCACAACATGAATCTATTTTAAGAATGAAAAGTCACTTCATCTGTAGAGATCACAACAAATATGAAGAGCTGGGTTGTTGAATGCAACAGGATGCATTCGGTGTCTTTCACCGAGCCAGCTGCTCTGCAACAGAGCTGCCATTGATTATATGTTCTGCGTGGAACCATCTCACCATATCTTTCTCTTTGTCTTTGACTCTCAGGATATGGATATCATGACTCCGGCCCGGTGGTCGTGGAGGGGGCAAGGTGGGAGAGTCGTCACCTTCTACAAGACGTCTATGACAACGAGTCCAAGCTCTACTCTGAGCCTGAGAAGAACTGCACTGAACCAGGTAAGACCAGCTGAGATATGTAAAAGATGTCGCAGTGCTGTGAGCTTTCTGAGAGACGAAGCAGAGTGTGCAGATGAAGTATCAGGTGTGGCTGCAGTTTATGGATGTGGTTTTGGACTGTTGGTGTGGTTAGTGTGTTACACTAGATTAAATCATTAATAGATTAATTTGATCCCATTTGTACAATTATAAATCAATCTACAGTTATGACTTTTATTTTGAAAAAAGCTGCTAGACACTGGGCACCAGACCCTCCAAGGGCCTGTAGACTCTAGGTTCACCATGTGGTGCTATACTAATTACTACTACTAATTAATTTATATATATTTGAGGCCTTATCCTGAGTTCAGATCTAGTTTTAAGGTTTAATTTTAGTGTATGGTTGATATGTACATTCATTTTACATATTAAATTTGTGCTTAATCAAGTTACCACAAACAAATGAGCAATTACTAATTAAGACATTGCAGAGGCATGCAAACGAGCTCACAGTTTATTTTTGGGGTTAAGCCTCGAGTAGTTTAATCTGTTCCTAGTCTGTGGTGTTTGAGCACATCAGTTCAGTTCAGGGCTTCGGTTCTTGGAGTATTGAAGACAAATTCTCTTCTCCATCCATCCATCCATCCATCCATGGTCTTCCGCTTATCTGGCTCCTTTTAACGTGAAGCAGCAGCGGCTCTACTCCGAGCTCCCTCCGGATGTCCGGGCTCCTCACCCTATCTCTAAGGCTGAGCTCGGCCAACCGGTGGAGGAAGCTCATTTCAGCCGCTTGTATCCACAATCTCATTCTTTCGATCACTACCCAAAGCTCATGACCGTAGGTGAGGGTTGGAACGTAGATGGACTTGAAAATCGAGAGCTTCGCCTTCTGTCGAAAGAGTTCAAGTATGTCAGAGTCTTGTTCACTAGTGATGGCAAAAAATGAAATTCTCTTCTGAACATCCAAATGATATTTTGTGCAGCTGATTGGGGGAGTGTGCTGTCGCTGCTTCACTAGATTACAAATGAGAGCGAGAGCCCGCACATGGCGACACATGAAGATTCTTCCCATCAGTCAGTCAGTCAGTGAGAGTGAACGGTCCTGTTAAACCAGCTTCACTAATGCATGTGATACATGACTGAACTGCTGTTTAAATGGCTGAGCAGAGAGAGTGAGTTCACTCCACAGGCAGAATGTATGACGTGTGAGTGTACAGAGAGAATTCAACATGTTGAAGGTCCACATTTCTTCTGGCTGCAACAAATGATTTTTTATTTTCATTATCAAATAGTTTTTCATTTTTGGGTCTGTAAAGTGTGAGAAATGTCCATCGCAAATTCCAAAAGAGATTTTTTTATTGTGTGTTTTATTGATTTGAGTATTTACACATAACAATGTACTTCAATAATTAGAGAGGCTGCTTTCAGCCATTTCAAACGTTTCCATGTGCGCAGAGATGTCACTGCAGCAAACATCGTGGGACACTGAAGCAGCAAAATAAAAAGTGTAGTTCTGAAGTTGACAGGACAGAGAGGACTCTGCAGAGGAAACCGAATAAAACTTTAATCTTCTGAAATAAATGTTTGCAGACAGCTCTGACGGAGCTCAGGATTTATCAGGAGGACGGCTGCTTTACTATTTCACTGTATGAACCTGGACTGTGTGTGTGTGTGTGTGTGTGTGTGACCTTTTGGATGTGAAGAAGAACACAGAACATTCATTAACATTAGATCCCTACTGATCTTGTCAGTGTGTTGGGAGATTTAAATAATCAATGCAGTTGTTGCTGCGGAGCCTCGTGTGCACAGTGTCTCTCTTAATGGGGAGACGCTTCACCCTATTTCAGCCACCCTCAATCCACCCGCTGTTAATCAGAATGTTTATTTTTATGAGCCAGCCTTCCAGTTTGTCTGCATGTATAACTGCAGTCTGAGCATCACTGGACTCTGGGGGCATGTGTGTGCATAGCAGCAGAGTGAAGGGGAGGTAATGTGCAGGTTACATTATCAAGGTGCAACCAAAGAGGACAGGCCATGCGGAGACAAATGTCGGACAAAGACAGAAATGTCAATTTCAAAGTGAAAATGACACCAAAAGAATGTGACCGCCACGTACATCGTAGAGTTGATCACTTGCAGCCCTTAAAGGCCGGTTCCGACAGTCAACAGTCAAGATTTTTGACCACGAGAGGTCCTTGAGCTTAAATGTGCACAAAACATATTAGGCCGATGGGTCCAATGTTATGTGAGATTCTCTGCAAACACACACACACACACACACACACACACACGACCAAAACACATGAGATAAATGAGATTTACGGTTTAAGATTAGATTTGTTAGAATTGTAAGCTGTGCTCGCAGCACGGCCCCGGGGAAGGCAGACCGAGATCTGCCGACAACTATCAGACAGCTTATGATGAAATTTTGCACAAACCTCCATGATGCCAAAAAGGACATACAGTTTTCTGTTTGACTATTTCACAGGATGTAGGAAGTATTCATGCTATATTTATTACCATCACCATCAGTTTCACATGTTGGACTGCCATGACATTTGGCTCAGACATTCACGTTTCCTAAACCACCATCATCAAGTCTAAATTTAAAAAAAAGTGTCCTATATGTTGAGTTATGACCAGAATACCTGCAAAACAGATGACATTCCCATCAGCCTCAGCTGTTTTAGCATGCTAACACACTAAACTAATATGGTGAACAAACATTATCTGCTAAACATCAGCATGTTAGCATGCAGCTCAGAGCACAACTGTGTCTTAAAGGTGCAGTGTGTCAGATTAGTGTAGAATCACCTGAAAATAAGACTCATCATGTTTTTGTTCCTTTAAATGAGCCTTTTATTTACAGACACGCGGGTCCTCTTCCACGGAGTCCGCCATGTTGATCCGCCATGTTTCTGCAGTAGCCCAGAACAGACAAACTAAACACTGACTCTAGATGGGACTCCTCCATGCTAGGAAGGAGATAGCTGCTAAGTCTTCCACACTGGACCTTTTAAGTACAGCTGCACAGAGCTGCTAACATGGCTGCTGGCCACTCTGCTGCTTATTAAACTGTATGATGATAGAAATATTAAGTTTCCAGCGGAAGGAAACCATTTTGTGACCACTTCCCTTCACCTTTACACATACATACACACACACACACACACACACACACACACACTATCTCAGGAGAGCTGGCTACAGAGGAGCTGAAGTGAAGATGAGAAATGAACAGCAGTCCCTCTGGTGAGGAGCTGGAGACAAACAGAGGCAGTAAAAAGTGAGGGTGTGTGTGTGTGTGTGTGTGTGTGTGTGTTGACATGAAGATGAAAAACACAAACTTCTCTCAGGTAGAAATGCTCTGCTCTCCTTGAAAGCGAGTGCTGACTGTGAGTGTATCCCTGTGTGTGTGTGTGTGTGTGTGTGTGTCTTGCTCATCTCTTCCTCGGTGTGTGTACCAAAGGCTCTCATGCCATATGTTTGTTTTCTCTGCGAGCTTGTCGGTCTGTGTGTGTGTGTGTGTGTGTGTGTGTGTGTGTGTGTGTTTTCCCCATGGCACGGAGTGCACGAGTGTTTTCCATGTGGAATCCTGGGGCTTTACAAGGCTGACGTCCTGCCAAGCATTCTCTTGATCTCATTGTAAACACACCGCCCCCATCTAATGCACACACACTCGTCCTGCCTGCAGTTTGGGGGTGCAGAGACGTCGGATCCTGCAGTCTGACATCAGTACAGACGAGTTATATTTAGACGGCACATAGTTTATAGCCTGTTTCTGTTTAATTACGCTTTATCTCCTGAAACACTAATTACCTTAATAGGGATTATTCCTGCTTTCCTGCACTAAAAGGGGCCTTCACAACATGCTCCTTACGCCTCACTCACTCTCTCTCTCTCTCTCTTTCTCTCTCTCTGTCGCTCCATTATCATCTGTTTATCCTTCTTGTCCTCCCCGGAGCGCTTTCTGTCTCCTGCTTCTTCTTTGTGCTTTCCTTTCTGTTTCTAGATCTCTCTCTCTCTTGTGTCTTCATTTTTGTTTCACAGACGCAATCATCAGTTCAATTTCAAGTCATTCTCGTCATACACAAAGCCAGAAACACACATGCACACACACCAAGGAGATGCTCCGATGTGGCAACACGTGCATGCATCCATCTAAACAAATATTTAATCTCATGTGGAGCGTCTGGGACTTATTGTTCTCTGAACAAGTGCAAATTTTCAGGCAGAGCGTTTAATTGGATTTGTTTTTATTTGTTGAACTTCCTGCAAGATTTAAACCTATTGACAACGTCTTGAAATAAAGAAGATTAACAATCATGTTTCAGGATGAATTACTGGACAAACAAGTCCAATTATTTCATTATTTCCTGCCACAGTAAAAGTCTAAAGTGGGGGATTTATTTCAGCAGTCTTTGTTTGAGAGCTTGGGCTGTACTGGAGAGGAATAATGGAGTAGGATATTTGCTGGAATGGGCTCCAGATACCCCTATTTGGGGAAAAAATGATATTGCAGTTGTTGTTGTTGAGCTTTTACAGGATCAGTCTGGGGGGGTGGGGGAATAGCCTAGGTCCTATTTTTAGTGGCTTTGACTTGACAGCCCCGCTGCAAGTGCGTAACAATGGAGCTCGGACACGTGACGGCAAACTCCCCAAAATAACGTTGCTTCTTTCTCCTGTTGGCTCAGACCAGCTGGGGTCTGTATGTGCCTCCCTCCCTCCACTGAGCAAATCAATTGAACTGTACTGAGCCAGATTCAGCTTAACAGAAGAGGTGCTGTTTGTGGGAGAAGCGCGCGCACGAGTATTACTCGGTTTAACATGTCTTACTGCTTATTTTCACCGATTTTAGGAGGCTGATGTAATGATGGATTTTACTTATTAAGTTATATCCACTGCTGAAAAAAAGCAATCTTTACATGTATGGCAGCAATTTTATTCAAGTGTCTGTTGAACCTGAACCAAATCTTATTTAATGAGAGAAAAGGTTAAAAACCACAGCTGTGCTCATCACTATTCTCCTGCAACAGGACCAACTGGAGAACAAAACAGCGCTAGTTGTACCTCAAAGGTAGTTTGAATAAAAAAATAACTATTGACCACAGCAAAGGAGATGAAAAGATGGCTTCCATTCTGTCTTTACTAGCAGGTCTGATTCCAGCGTTATAATCTTAAAGACTGCAGTTCATAAGAACAGACAGCAAAGCTACAGACTGGCTGAGGGCGAAAATGATTTCTGAATTCTTCTTAAGTTAAAACATTAGTATTGTGTTTTGTTGAATGAATATGGGCTGCTTCATAAACACTGCATCTCTCATTTCCTACAAATAAATGTTCTCAATCATTTTTATTTGGAATGTGACACAAATGTTTATAAAAAAAAAAAAAAAAAACACATGTAAATGGTTGGTACTTTTCTTCTGTCTTCTGACTATTCAAGGCGTTTTTACACTACATACCTCATACACTGATTTCATTGGCTACCGCTGCAGTCATGGCCACAGCGAGAGAGCGCAACGCATAGATGTGACCAAGAAAATTTAGATGAGCATAGGCAATCATCATGTAAAAAATTATTTCCATTAATGTCATTGATTTCTTTCCATTTCCATTATTCCATCACTTTGTCAATTAACTAGTTCAGTCCATAAAATGTCAGAATTTCCCAGAGCTCAAGGCAGGTTCTGTGTTTTGTCCAAAGTTAAATAGAAAGAGCGGTTTTGAACACTGGAGGCGGAGCAATCGTCCAGTTCTGAACATGTTTTGAGTGAGCACGTGTCGAAGAAGTCCAGTTCAGATGTCTGCTGTGGTGGTGTGTGTTTACTGAAGCATGTTGGCATACTAGTTAACTTACAGACACAGAGCGCATCTGATTCAGTGAATTGTTGGGCTGGAAGTTGTTTCTAGACGTCACTTGATCAAGGGACCAAACCAGTAAAGGCTACCCCTAGAATTCAATTGATTTAGCAAGTCTCCACTATGCTAAATGTGTGTTTTCTTCATCACACTGTGCTAATTATATAGAAAATAAGCAAACCTCGCATTTGAGACGCTGGAAACAATGGATGTTATTTCTGATGTTTGACTTTGTTATGTGATTAACTCCTAAAACACGCATCCCGCCTGCTCAATCAGCTAAAGAAAGCAGTGTCATACCAACAGCAGACACCTCAGGTGCTCGCTGTATTTGATTGACAGGTGGAGTACAGCACAAAGCGCTGGCAAGCACAGAGTGCCAAACTGAACAAAAACAAAATGGAAGGACCTACAGATTAAAAGAATGTTGCCGGTTAAATGAATATGTAGCAGCTTCAGTTTGATTACCTGCACAGCTAAACGGTGACACTGACAGCTTCACCATCTGAGAGACAGTTAGCGTTGGGGTTAAACTCTGTGTCAGTGCTCACAGCAGCAGAACACAAGTGGAAAAAGTCAGCTGTAATCTGTCAGAGGAGATGTTTCTATGCATTCCAACGGCAGCGACTGTCTCTCCGCCGCTCTTTGAGCTGTAATTGGTTGGATCAATGGCACTTATTTCCGCCTCTCATCTCACCAACACACAGACGGCACAAACGCATCTGCACTCGAACATGCGGCAGAACGAATGTACGCAGACAGGCTCCAGCACTGGAGGATATTCATATACAAACACACGGTTGTGTTTCTTTCAGCTCATGTTTTGGCATGTCTGCAGCTTTTTTTTATCATTTTCCATCCTTCTAAGGTCAAAAACCAACACACACACATTCAGCTATTACAGCAGTGGAGTGCGTTGGATTAGAGATAATCATGTTTACAATTGCAGACTTTCTCCTCTCTGCTTACGCGCTGCAAACAACCTCTGCCTCATTACAATGTGTGTATTAGTGTGTGTTTGTGTATGTATGTGTGTGTATGTGTGCGCCACGGCAGCATTGACTTCTCTCTGTCATCTAATTCAATCTCACTCCATCGTGAACAGCACCACTGATAGATGGATGTCTGTAGTGATGGTGGTCCAGCAGACTCTTGACCTGCCTGATTAGTCACACTCACACCTGCTCACATTTCTGTTGATCAGGTCTTAATTAAACGACAAAATCTAATTATAATTACCTCTGCTCTCTGTTTCTCTTCACTCTATTCTCTTCATTTATTAGTGTAAGAATTTTGATTTTTTTACATGCACAATACTGATATATCTGCAATAAGCTGGTATTGGTCTAGCTCTGGTTGTGTGTGTTGATCAAGTGCATTCTACAGTCGATGATTTGTAAGATAAGATAGAGTTTAATGATCCCACACCAGGGAAATCCCCTCGTATACACAAGGAGCTGTTTAAGGCCTCCACAGTAATGCATGAACTTCCTCTCCCCCACTTCCTCTATGGAGTCTAGAGGGCAGTCCAGGACAGAGCTGGACCTCTTGACCAGTTTGTTGAGTCTTGTTCTGTCCCTTTCCGTGCTTCCCCCTCCTCAGCAGACGACTGCATAGAATAATGCAGATGTCACCACAGTGTCATAGAAGGTTTTTAACAGAGTCCTGCACACACCAAAGGACCTCAGTCTCATCAGTAAGTGGAGACGACTTTGACCCTTCTTGTACAGGACGTCTGTGTTGTCCAACCAGTCCAGTTTGTTGTTGAGGTGAACACACAGGTATTTGTCTGCTCCCACCATCTCCATATCCAATCCCTGGATTGGTTCACCGGTCTGGTCTGAGGCGTGTTCCTTCAGAAGTCGATCACCGTCTCCTTCGTTTTGCTGGCGTTGATGTGAAGGTGGTTGAGATTGCACCAGTCAATTAAGTCTCCTGCTTATTTCCTTCTGATACTCATCCAACGATTGCTGTATCATCAGAGAACCTCTGGAGGTGACACTGTGGGGCCCCTGTGCTGCAGTTGTACAGTCAAATTATGTTGTTCTTGTCTATTACAAGGCTAATGGATTCCACACAAAGTGCCCATCAGACTGACAAATGCGCTGCATGTTTTTGAGGTTCCTCTTGGGTTTTGTGTAACCACTAAAATTTAGTGGGACGGTATGGATTTTCTTCCTTCAAAGAACTGCTAACCTTAGCTAACATTACTGGCAGGGACGCGATGCTAATGATGCAAGATGATGCTCATTAGTGCAACATGCTAAGCAGCATGCAAGAGAGGAGACTATTGGTTGAAGGAGGATGTTTATTTGGCCCTCTTTCACATTGTTTCGTTTTTATTTGTTGATTAGCTTTCCCTGATTACATGAACACTGCTCTGGACAGTTTCCTTCTCTGTAAAGGTTAGTGTTTGTAGCAGTTCTGGACAGTTATCTATGGAATTCACTTTAAAAAGTCATAGTCCCCAGAGGATCAATCACTATGTTTCAACCTTTTCTGTACCTACCTTACCTTCAGGGCCAAAAATTTCTCTTTACCTCACATATATCAAAACCTGATGACCATATTGCCATGAAAGTTGCAGAACACATTCACACTCAATTGGGGATGAACTCTATCTATCTATTTTGAATTATTCAGGAGCTTTCCTCATGGACTCCATACACTGTCTCTTTGAGGTCAACCTAAGAGTCAACCTAAGGCATTCGTTAAGTCTACTGTATATAGCTATAGTATGTTGTTTGCACCTTTAGACTTACATAGTGTTGGGTGTAATGAACCAATTTTGTTACAGCTGTGAGAGGCATCCAGTGGTTCTTTAGACGTTAGACCTTTATTTCCCAGTCAGTACCGTCAGTGCTGTGTCCTTTTTGCCTCATCTGTCAAAAGTCAAATGCTTTGAAAAATTCTTTTAAGAACACATAAAAAACCGCTGCCTTGACTCGCGGCACAGCATGATAAACAGCATGTGTACTGCAGGTTTTTCTAACGTGCAGCTAATTATCTACTTAATGGGACTATTTTCCCTTTTTCCATTACTGCACACTGAGGCAAAATGAACCTTAAAGGCAGTGTGAGAGTCTATTTGGAGACAGTTCTGGAAGAATGGAGGCAGCTAAAAAAAAGTCTTGAAACCGGATTTCTGAAAACATTCAGAGCCTTCGAGTTACAGGGGACTTCACAAGCAATAACAGAAACAGGAAACAACAGGAAATACTCGGGTATTAGACCTTGCAACATGAAAGTGTTGGATGGAACAAACATTTTCTGGAGAAAATGAATTTAACTTTTGGTACAAACATTCATGTTTCCCAGATGATGAATCCTAATGCCAGTGGTGAGCCCCCAACTTTCTCTCTAACGCCATCATCAGGTTGAATATGTTTGGTACAGAGTGTAAGTCAACAACTATAGAATGAATTGCCTTGAAATTTTGGAACACACATTCATGTTCCCCACAGGATGAATTGTAACTGTCCAATACTTTGATTCATAACTAACTACGCACAAAACCTCAATTCAGTCAAACGTACGACCATAGTGAAATGACGTGACAACTGTCTGACTGTGCTAAGTGCTATTTAGCATCAGCTCGCTAACATGACAAACAACAAAGATGGTGACAATAGTAAACATTATATCTGCATGCATGTGTCCAAATATCTCCTCCTATTTACTATATACTGCACTACTGTATGTTTACTCACCACCATTAGAAAGCGTGGCATGCACACTACTTTCTTGCACAGTTGCACAATGCAATGCATCACCCACAAGTGTGGTATTTAAAAAAGCAAAGTCACACTACAGACTGGTCGGTGATGATGCAAACTGACAATGATTTATCAGAGTTTAACACACAGGAAGTACAGTTAACTCCTGAGTGCCTGATGTCAGTGTGAGATTGGTCTTTGTCACTTGGACTTTGACCTTTCCAAAGTCTCGTCTCAGAATTGGCTGCATTTTTACTGTGCCTTGTCTCTGTCTCGAAGAAACCACCACAAAGACTTCATCTGCAAACAGCGTCCGATAGCATGTGTGAAAATTCTGCAGTGCAAGGCTTGGGACCACGCCTTGCCCAAAGGCAAAGATTAACTACATATTAGCCACCTAGGTAGGCTATATACTGTCTGATCTTGGTCTTAACTCTGTCTCGCAATTCCTTGATCTTTGTTTTGATCCCTCAAAGTCATGCTGTTGTCTCAGTCTCGATACACTCTGGTCTTAGTCATGACATGGTCTTTATTTAGGTGGTCTTGACTTCAACACTGCCTGATGTTCTGTTGGGAGTAATGAATGAATGAATGAAGGAATGAGGGGGAGATTAACGGCAAAGATATTATCATTGTTAGCATGTTAGCATGCTGATGTTAGCTCAAAACACCACTGTCAATAGGGTTGTAGATGCTTAGAAAGAACATCAGGGGTTGCTATGATTAGGAAGGGTTACAACTGTGTTGTCTTTCAGTTGCTCACCTCAGACAGCTGTTGAATTGATCAATTCTAAGATAATCAGTCATACTGCATCATATCAGAGGTGGACAGTTTTAATTAAAGGCAAAGTCATGTAGCCGTAACACCAGCTCACAACAGCTACATTCTTCAAGAAAGAAACCTCTGCAATCCCATTTATTTAGACATCATGAGCCGTGGTCCGGGCTAGCTTTTGCTGTTGCTGTTGTGTGGCCTGTGGTGCTTGGCAGGGTGGGAGAACAAACAGGTTGTGAAAGGCAGGCAGGTCATGTATCCCCACGTGTGTGGAGCCCTGGGGATCCAGCCTCGAACACAGACTGTGGGTGAAGGCAGGAGAGAGAGAGAGCATGGTGCCGGCTCCATGTGGGGAAAGAAGCTCGTGTGCTGATGTGGGGACGATTACATGTGTTCACCCTCCTGTGCGTGTACCTGTGCGCGGGCATGTGTGTGTGCGCTTATATGAGTATGTTTACCAAGCCATCCCTCCTTGCCCACGGCCCATCTGTCACTCCAAGAACGCTCACTAGGCATGTCAGAGATTGCGGGCCAGCTGGGAGGGTGTGTGTGTGTGTGTGTGTGTGTGTGTGTGTGTGTGTGTGTTAGGGGTAGAGGAGGGGGAAGTGATCCCTGTCACTTCATATTGCATCATTTCCTGTTAAGGAATCCCACCAGCAGGAAACAATCCAAAGTCTGAGACAGGAAAGGAGATGCACATCATCAAGGAGATGAAAATTGGCTAATTTTGTGTTCCCCATGTTAACCAGACACAATGTTATACACTGTGGAGCTCTGATTGTCTCATTTGGCTCAAAAATATTACCACTCATTAGGTGGAGACTCGCTGATTAGAGTCGGGAAGTAGAGACTGTCACTTTAAAAAGAAAAATATTTTTTCAAAAGTTCAAACTACAACTCTGTTTCCAAAAATAACACAAAGATGCAGCAACACGTTTCAGAAAAGTTTGGACACTGGCAACAGAAGACAAAACCTCAGTTCCCAGATGTGTTGTCAGAAGAAGATCTGATGAATAGAGTGGTAATTCAGTAGATAGAATCAAGCATTCAGTAGCAGCATGCAAACATACATTAAACATACATTAGAATTAACCTATAACACAGTAGCCATATGTTAAAATTGACCTGAGATAAATCTAAATTTAAGTTAAAACCTGTGTTAAAACATTTGCAGAGAATTTAGACTTTTGCAAGAAAATTAAATATGTGCAGGGAAATTAAACATTTGCATAGAAATTAAACATATAACTGTGTTAAGAATTTAACCTGTGCTAACACCTATACAAATAGAAAACTATATAAAAGGTAGAAAGTAAAAGTACAAATAAAATTGTGTTATAAAAATATGAAATAGAACTGCAAATAGGGAGAAAGAACTATGTGCAATTAAATGAGGCTGTAGACAGATGAATGAAAGTCAGCATATAGCAGAGGTAGTGCAAATGGGTATAGACAGAAAGAGACAGATGCACAGCAGCAATTAAATAATGATAACTGTAACTATAAACTTTCATGCAGGACCACAGCAGCAGGCTCGATTAATAAGCTAAGTTAGTAACATGCATTGATGGAACATGAATGTGTAGAGATGGAGCGTTAAAGACAGTCAAAGTCTCATCGACACCACAAATGAATGTGGCCAGTTGAGCAGCATCTGTGATGTTCATGTTCTCATCAACTACAACCGAAAATACAACAAATGACTTCAGTTTCTGCTTCATTTGGCTCCAAATCTCCAGCAAGATTCAAGTCCTGTCTGCCGCAGAGTTTGTCGTCAGGCTGATGCTGGCAAAAGTCTGCTGCTTGTCCACCCTCGGAGTATGGCTTCAGATGCTGTTGCTATCTTTGTTAGCCAGCTTTCACAGCTGCCTCTCTGATCTCTCTGCTACGACTAAAAACAGACTTTGGCGGGCCATTCCTGTCCCGCGGGCTGTATGTTTCACACCCCTGACTTGTAGCTAAGATTGTTAAGATGCATTTTACAGAGTGCAAACAGCCTCGTGATTTGTACATGGAGCCTAGTTTAATGACTTTACTGCAACCAGGTACACAGATCAGACACAGTATCCCACTGGAGTATAAGGCACAGTTGTGCTATATAATAATTGGGTTTGAGTTTATTCTTGACCTTTGGGAAAATAATGTGAGATCAAAGTTGTACCTACTTGCTTTTAGAGCTTTTATTTGCATCTAATGGCTTTAACTAAGAGAAAGTGTCTTATTCGGGCTTAAAATGTGAAAACAGGTGGATGAAGTTGTTACCACTGCCAATCTTTCGTGTTTAACACTTGAATCACATGCTGACACCTGAGCTGCTCTGATTGTTGAATGAACAGCACGTGATGCAGTTGAAAGCTAGTAAACCTTGAGCTGAGATGTTTTTGTTACACAACAGCAAAATGTGTTCAGTAGAGCAAACATTGGAATTAGATACAAGGATGATACCCAAATATGAGGTGAAATCATTGCGGCAATTCTATTAAAATGAAGTTTTTGCCATATTTATTATCTTTAAATATTACAGTAGTTGGACCGTTCTTGTTTTTAATTCAGGAATGTTTGTTGTTTGTTGTTGTTGTTTTAATGTGAAGCACTCAGGATGAAGAATCTGTCAAAGTTTGGTTTTCCATCCATTGTGAGCTCCTGCAGATTTAGTCTGCTTGGCTTCACAGCACTTACAATGAATTCCAAAAGTGACCAGGATTCACTGTGGAGAACGTATCAAAATATTAATAGACACCTGTCATCCACCTGCAGCATCATCCACTTCTCCACCGTCTGTGTGAATACTCCACAATCAGCTGCCTAACTATCATATCCACAAAATTCACTGTTATTTTTATTGTTTCACGATTAGCACAACATGTGAAATCTGTATTCATCCACCATGTCAGCATCACTTTAAGAAGAAAACACAGAACACTTGAGCATTGACGCTCAGACTGCAGACAGAATCTTTCAGTGCTGTGATATAATATTGAACAGGTGTAGCAGATTGTTGCTTCATCTATGATGAGTGGACTGTCCTGAATGTTTGAATCTGCCACCTACTGCTCTGTCTCTTCTGCATGCAGTAGGAAGTGAAGCCACTCTCTGCATAATGGTGTAATATTATGCACAGTCTGCCACTGCACTTCCTTTTTCTCTGCATGTAGACACACACATTCACACACACACACACACAACCTCAGACACATATGGAGATGGAGGCTTAAATGTCATATTACTCAGCAGCATAATAGCGAGGCCAGCTACACACGAGGTGTCAGATTTCATCATCGTCGGGCAGGTTTGGGTGTTTTACTGCAGTCCACTTGCTTATTTATGATCGTGGATTATCGTTTTAGCAGGACCTGGTCTGGAGCTTTGCTCTCCGCTTCACCTTTCTGCTGAGCCAGGCTGTACAAAGTACAAAGAGGTGTGAAAGTGTCAGGGAAACGTTAAGTGACCATTTACGTGCAGCTGTCAATGGTGTGTGTGTGTGTGTGTGTGTGTGTGTGTGTATGTGTGTGTATTAGTCTGTACAGTACACGCTTAGCTTCTAATTCAATTGGACCGCGTCGCTCTTCAACCTCATGGCGCCTGCAGTTTTCAGTAACAGTCATGTCAGCACAGTCCTTTTCATGGACATGAAATAACAGCAGAGGCAAGGAAACAATTTAAAGGCTGCCACTAATAGTATTTGTTGGGTTTCTTAGAGAGTCACACTGAAATGCTGCAAGAACACAGAGACCAGATCTGGATTCTATTCACATGACTAGAGTGATTATTTCTATGACTTTCAACATAAACAACAATAAAACTGGACTCTGGACTTAGCTTGAGACTTTTTGGTCTTGAATTGGACACGGCTTCAGACATGATGATCTTAAATTGGGTCATGTCAAATGTGTTGAATGTGATATCAGAACTGTGAAATAAAAGTCTGACAGAGCATAAATACATAATGTACCGATCAGATGGAGAAGCTGAATCCAGCAGAGAAGTGAATGCAGCCAGAAACCAAACTGTGTTCATCGACCATCAACTGTTGAGGAAACTCAGACAGAACAGAAATGAGAGGCAAAGATGTTGAGCAACAAATCAACAAACCTGAAGACAGATAATCAGAAATTGTGATACAGTTATGGTTATATAACTGTGTACAGGTATGCAGCAGAGTCATTAGTACAGCTCACGTCTTAAGCATTTTCATTTTGTCATATGATGTTGTCATTACTCCAAAAATATTGAGGTGTGATCATTTGTTGACACCAATTACATTGCATTAAATGTCATGGGATCCAATATGCACTGTACTGGCTTTGTCATACAGTATATTAAGATTTGATATTGATTTTAACCAACACTATATATGAGCAGCCTGCAGTGCCATGAAATTAAAATTAGCCTGTGAGTTGATTTTATACCCTGTGACATTTATCGACATGTCACGACTAATTAACATGTTCGATGGCGAGTGGTCGGTGTGAGCAGCCAGTTTGACTGATGAATGACAGCAGTGATGAATGTCCGGAGGCTGATTGGATGCTACATTCAGACGATGCTTCAAGGTTAGAGAAATGGAAATATTACTGATCACAATGATGCCAAACCCAACTGGGGATACAGTTGGTGATCTTGCATTAACAAAGCCAATAAATCACCCTCTGTACACACACCACCTCCACACACTGAAAGCACCTACACACCAACACACCCCAGTGAGTCTGTCTGTAATGTTTTTCTCCTCCTTCAAGGAAAATCTATGTTAATTGACTGTAGCTGTGTTTTGACCGGGTGAAAAAGATAAATGTTCAAGTACGGAGCCTTGCGGGACGTTCTTTATACTCCTCAGCTGAATTCACCCCCTGGGTCTATCCTGAACTCCACACGTGCACATGCAAAAACGATTGAGTGTTTCAGGTTTTTCTTGTCAGTGTATAATCCTCTGAGGAAATTACTGAGCATCTGAACGTCCCCTGTGACTTTTATCTGTTATTAGAGACCATAGACACAATCCCGTGGAGGATGACCTTTGACCCTTTGTCCATTTTTTCACTCTGCGGGTCTTTCATGGAGAAAGAAAACATACAGCTTGCACGTGATGCTGATAATGTGCAGTCACACACAAATTGTAATTGTCACTTAAATACTGCAATTAAAGGAGAATTGTTATTGTTTAAACTAGTATTAGAATGCAGTCAATACTTCACCATAACTCCATCATTTTTAATTATAGCCCTACTGTTTGAGTAGAGATGCAAAAAATTGACACTGATAACCAATAAGTGACCCCGATATGATGTGTGCACTCTCAGTGAGAGCTCGGAGGATGGTGTCTCTCTTTTAATCTGCTTTTTAAAACCAGACTGAGAATGAGGAATGGATTACAGTGTTTGTCTGCTAAAAATAGCATGCATGGCTAATTTCTACATGTACCATCATCTGTTATGACCTATTAGCTTTAGCTTGTTTTTGGGTTTTTTTTTTTGCATCATTACATGCCAAGTTAGCCTGATATGTAGCCATTAAATGCATGTTTAAGAAGCATATGTATATTTCTTCTACTTTGTCTATTTTTCTATGAATGTAATTTAATGGAAATGTTTAAAGCCAGCCAGCAAAATCGATGGTCATTGTCTGAAAAGAAAGCCTGATTTTGTGTCCACAAATGGTTCTAAAAATCAATGCCTCATTGTTTCAAACTGACCGTGAATTTCAATCACTGTAAACGGTGCACAAGCAGAGTGAGAGATGAAAGGCTTTTACACATGAACCCACAACAGAACGCTGAATAAGCCAGTCTTTTAAACAATCCAGACAGGTATCATTAAGACTTTAAAAGTACTCTTACCGATACTTCTGATTGATATGGCACTTTCACGGTATTCCTATTGGTTCTTTTTGTTATTTTTAAAAGAAAAAACACTAAATAAATAAAAAAGATATGCTCTCCTGATCAGACCCCGACCAAAACAACAGTAAGTTAATAAATAAGCTAACTTGTTTGTTTCATATTGTCATAGGTAAGGCAACCTCTGTGTCTGGGAAATGAAGCCAAAAAACTGTAATTCCTCAAGTGGCCACTTTAGGCTGGCTGCAGAACATTTCAACCTCCATAAGCACCAGTATTAAAATGTCCAACTTCACAGCAGAAATAAACAGCCTGGTACAAAAAAAAACAGTCTTAAAGTTATGCAGAATTAACAGCGTAGTCGCTTTGATTGACAGGTGGTAGGTGCTGTTGCAGATGGCTTGTTTGAGCACCCAGGCATCATTCGGCCCGCTTCAGGTCCACCGGTGATCCACGTCTTTGCCGATATCTAGATTAGCCGGGAGGTGGAAGAGGCAGGACAGCTAACATGGCGGTGGCCAGCTTCAGTTCCTTCCATTTTCAGCTTCAGAAACCTGTGGGTAACGTCACTCCTGTGCTGTCCATTCTTTATACTGTCAATGGCCTAGTAACTAAGCAACCGCACTGCCTAAATGTTATTGATAGCCTCTAATGTTGGCTAACAAACTTCAGTTCAAAATTCAGTAGTCATCAGTCTACATTCTGCATCTAACTGTTCTTATACCTGGAACTTATTACTCTTTTAATTATGAATTTTTACACAAATCACAGCCTGATATTTTATGATGGAACTAAAACTCCACTGAGGTACAGCTCCTGCACTCATATGTATCACCTGTTAACTCAATCCATGGCATTCATGGAGGCAATTTTCATTTGGATTGACAAGATGATGATCCGCCCACAAGTTGCTAAATGTAGGAAGCTCTGACGTCACGTTCGGTCTGGCTGATGAAGATACACTCAGGAAGAAGAAGCGTTTTCCGCCAGGTCTACAAGAGCATTTCACGGTGACTCACACCCTCACAGGTGGCTCATTAGGCCTTCTATTCATTTATATTTTATCATATTTTAGTAAGACATCTCCCTGTTTTCAGATCTGCTCCTGGATCTCTCTCTGGTTGGGACATTAGGTTAATAGCTGAGCATAGTGGGAAAAAAAGTGCAAACTGAAGAGGTTTGAAATAATCAGTGAATGAAAAAAAAAGCATTTGTGTTTCCCACAAGCTACTGGCCTTTGTTTGTGCGTGCCACAAGCACGGATAATATTTCAAACCTCAACATTACTTGAATACCATCTTTTATTTGAGAATTTACAGTATGGGGTATGGAAAATTCTCTGCAGAGCATCAACCAGCTTCAACCTACGAGGAGGTCCAATTAGCCAGAATAAGTCGAAACGGGGACACACCACTGTAATTATAATTTATAGCAGATTCTAAAACAGAGTGGAATTCCCCTTTAACAACAGGAATGTATTACAGACATACCAGATGCTCTCGCAGCCCCCACAGATCTGCAGCCAGCACAAACAAAATCTCAGGAGAGAGTGGGAACATGGCAGGCACACTACAACCGGCCTAAAGTCGCTGCAACCAGTGGCTATACCTCTGTGTGTGTGTGTGTGTGTGTGTGTGTGTGTGTGTGTGTGCGTGTGTGTGTGCGTGTGTGTGTGTGTGTGTGTGTGTGTGTGTAATGGAGGTACACTCTTTTAGGACCATTCTGCAGCTCAGGCAAATCAGCAAATTTTTCACTGGTGGGAATAGACCCTCCTCCCCCTGCTGCCATGGCAACCAGTGAACTGTGTGACCTACCAGTGGACTTTGTGTGTATGTGTGTGTGTTCATAGATTGGTGTGTGTGTGTGTGTGTGCGTGTGTGTGTGTTTGTGTGTGTTGCAAAAAAGAAGTATCTAGAAGAGGACACACACCACGTCCAATGCATATTTCAATACTGCAGCTTTGCACATCTCTCTCCCTGTGCATGTCAGCTTCATACCTGGACACCACCACCACCCCTCCATCCTCTCTCTCTCTCTCTCTCTCTCTCTCTCTCTCTTGTTCGATAGCTTACTGCCAGTTACAGTTTGCGGTGCCAGCTGTTGGCATATACACCAGAGGCTTTGCAGCAGTGCTTGGCGGTCTCTGGTGCCTCGGCGTGCCGCTCTGCATTCCTCAGCTCCACAGGGGATGTTTACATTTCAAAACTCTCCTGGTGGAAACTAAAGAGCCAAAGCTGACAGAGCCGAGTCAGAGGGTTCAGGATGAAAGAGACAGGCACATGGACACTGGAATACAGAACAGACAGAGAGGCTTTGTCATGGAGACGTCATTGCCTCCTCTAGCCAGATCTCTCTGTGAAGCATACGTACAGCTCCATCCTACTGACAGGAAACGGTTTAGTTACCTTAAGTCAGGGAAACGTGGTGGTCATTGTTATAACGATAACCTGTCTGGTCTGGTATACAAGCTTAAGCCGGTTTGATTTCATGCAAGCCAACTGAACCGGCCTTTGTCATCACGACAGGAAGCAGCTCGCAGCTACATCGATGGTGGTACAGAGTTAGCAGCATCTTCACCATAAGTTGCCATCATTTCCCTAACTCTAATATAACCTGTCCCCAACAACCATCAGGTCACTCCTGTTCATCATATCAGTTTGCTATGTTAGCAACGTAGCTTGCCAGCTAGTACAGTCAGTAACATAGCAGAAATACGAAGCCTAGGTTTGGATCTGCTCCACTTTACCCTATTTAAGTTAGACTTTAAGTTGTACTGCATTACAGTGTTACGTAATCCAACCTCAACACTTCACTTTTCATTTTTAAAATTGGCTCGAGCCTACCTGGAAAATTAGTGACTAACCATTTCACATGGTTGTGTGGTGATTTGAAGCTTGGGAGCATTGTTGGTGGACATTTAGTTGTAACATTTAGGTGCTCGTATTTGGGAAGGGAAGCTAAGCCTACGTGTCTGGTTAAGACATTTGTTAAACAACCAACATGGTTTCTATTAACAGATTCAGTTTGCTTCATTTACACTTAGTTTAAAGAATATTTTTGCCATGCATCAGAAATGTAAACAGTCATTTCAGTATGAAAAGCATTTGAAAAAAACTGCTGATGTGTTAGCATTTCACTTACTAGCTACAGCTATAAAAAATGGACAGCGTAGGGGTCACCTGCAGGTTTCTAAAGAGTGGTTTTGAAACTCAAAATATGCAGCTCTGGCCGATGCCGAAAATAAAAATCGACAAAGACGTGGATCATCAGTGGAGCTGAGGTGGGCTAAATGAAGCCTTGGTGCTCAAACATACCACCTGTAATGGCATCTACCTGTTAGTCAAAGCAGCCACACTGATAAATATGCATAACTTTAAGTCTTAATATACACTACCAGTCAAAGGTTTGGACACACCTTCTCATTTAATGTTTTTTCTTTATTTTCATGACTATTTACTAGTGCTGTCAATCGATTAAAATATTTAATCGCGATTAATCTCATGAATGTCATAGTTAACTCGCGATTAATCGCAAATTAACCGCACATTTTTATCTATTCTAAATGTCCCTTGAATTATCATTTTAATACTCTTATCAACATGGAAAAGTGGATAGGCTTGCTTTGTGCAAATGTTTTTTTATTGCAAACCACAACAACAACATGTAGTGTTACGGCCATTCACGTCTGAAGCAAAATCTCAAACAAAGCAACACTATCAATAAACAGATGACAAAAAAATAAATACCTAGTCACAAAAACAGCCCCCTCAACAACCTTCAAAACAGGGTGATACAAAATAAATCCATCCATTGTCGCCTGGTTATGACGCAGAGGAGGCGGAGAATTTAAATTGCCGGTGTGTTTGGCCATCAAGTGGTATTTCAGACTGGATGTGCTACGATGATAACTCAGTTCACACCGACAATACACACAGATAACTTTGGTTTTATCTAACGAACTTTTCCATTCATAATTTTGTTAGCAGCTTCCATTTCAGCATCTCGTGCTCGACATCCACACAATACGGTAGCGTGGGGTGCGCGTATTGTTTTGCTTCCGGTTTACAGCTGGATCCTGTAGTTTTTCTAACGTTACTAGCAGTGGCCACAGCTTATGAAAAAACTACAAGTTCACTAGGTCACAAAGAGCGTTAATCTCGCGATAAAAAAATTAACGCCGTTAAAATTGTTTTGCGTTAACGCGTTAATAACGCGATATTTTTGACAGCACTACTATTTACATTGCAGATTCTCACTGAAGGCATCAAAGCTATGAATGAACACATATGGAATTATGTAGTGAACAAAAAAGTGTGAAATTACTCAAAACATGTTATAACATGTTATATTTTAGATTCTTCAAAATACCCACCCTTTGCTTTGATTACTGCTTGGCACACTCTTGGCATTCTTGCGATGAGCTTCATGAGGTAGTCACCTGAAATGGTTTTCCAACAGTCTTGAAGGAGTTCCCAGAGATGCTGAGCACTTGTTGGCCATTTTGCCTTCACTCTGCGGTCCATCTCATCCCAAACCATCTCGATTGGGTTTAGGTCAAGTGACTGTGGAGGCCAGGTCATCTGGCGCAGCACTCCATCACTCTCCTTCTTGGTCAAATAGCCCTTACACAGCCTTGAGGTGTGTTTGGGTTCATTGTCCTGTTGAAAAATAAATGATGGTCCAACTAAACACAAACCGGATGGGATGGCATGTCGCTGCAGGATGCTGTGGTAGCCATGCTGGTTCAGTGTGCCTTCAATTTTGAATAAATCCCCAACAGTGTCACCAGCAAAGAACCCCCACACCATCACGCCTCCTCCTCCATGCTTCATGGTGGGAACCATGCATGTAGAGAGCATCCGTTCCCCTTTTCTGCGTCGCACAAAGACACGGCGGGTGGAACCAAAGATCTCAAATTTGGACTCATCAGACCAAAGCACAGATTTCCACTGGTCTAATGTCCATTCCTTGTGCTTCTTGGCCCAAACAAATCTCTTCTGCTTGTTGCATTTCCTTAGCAGTGGTTTCTTAGCAGCTATTTGACCATAAAGGCTTGATTCGCGCAGTCTCCTTTGAACAGTTGATGTAGAGATGTGTCTGCTACTAGAACTCTGGGTGGCATTTATCTGGGCTCTAATCTGAGGTGCTGTTAACTTGCGACATCTGAAGCTGGTGACTCGGATGAACTTATCCTCAGCAGCAGAGGTGACTCTTGGTCTTCCTTTCCTGGGGCGGTCCTCATGTGAGCCAGTTTCGTCGTAGCGCTCGATGGTTTTTGCGACTGCACTTGGGGACACATTCAAAGTGTTTGCAATTTTGCGGACTGACTGGCCTTCAGTTCTTAAAGTAATGATGGACTGTCGTTTCTCTTTACTTAGCTGATTGGTTCTTGCCATAATATGAATTCTAACAGTTGTCAAATAGAGCTGTCAGCTGAGTACCAACCTGACTTCTGCACAACACACCTGATGGTCCCAACCCCATTAAGAAGGCAAAATATTCCACAAATTAACCCTGACAAGGCACACCTGTGAAGTGAAAACCATTTCAGGTGACTACATCATGAAGCTCATTAAGAGAAGGCCAAGGGTTTGCAGCACTGTCAACAAAGCAAAGGGTGGCTACTTTGAGTAATCTAAAATACTATAAAACATGTTTTGAGTAATTTCACACTTTTTTGTTCACTACATAATTCTATATGTGTTCATTCATAGCTTTGATGTCTTCAGTGAGAATCTGCAATGTAAATAGTCATGAAAATAAAGAAAAAACATTAAATGAGAAGGTGTGTCCAAACTTTTGACTGGTAGTGTATATCTTAATATATATAGAGACCAAAACTGTTTTTTGTACCAGGCTGTAAACATGTTTATTTCTGCTGTGAAGTTGGAGATTTTAACATGGGGACTCAAGGAATTAAGTTTCAGGCACTTCAGCATCAGCTTCATTTCCCAGCCAATGAGGTTGCTTCTTGGCTACGACCAGCTAGTTTGCCCAATAGTAAGGAAGTTTTGACGGCAATTTTTGGGAAATATCAGCATATCTATTTCCAGTATTTGACGGTAACGGATGTGAACCCCGGTGTCCATCACCTAGACTAGACTAGACCCTAACACCATCCTCCTCAGCACTACAATAGTGTCACACAGATATTATTTGCATAAACCCCAAGTTTCCTCTTTTCACTTCGCCTAGCATCTGTATAGGACCTGGTACATGTTAACGTTTTTCTTGGTTATAAATCACACCTGCATGCCGTATGTCATAGCTGAGGTAGAACCTTTGCCTCATTTGGATTCAGAATAAAGCCTGTGAGCTATGATGCCCTGTCAGTTTACATCAGCAAACAATATCATCGCCTGCTTGTTTCCTCTGCCCCGTGAACATTATGAAATCCTAGTGAGCGCCTCCCTCTGATCAACTGTGATTTGTCAAAGCAACTTCTAAAACGACTCTCTCCTCTCCTCTCCTCTCCTCTCCTCTCCTCTCCTCTCCTCTCCTCTCCTCTCCTCTCCTGTCTCTTGTGTCCTTCTCTTCTCTCTCCTCTCCATCTTGGTTTATTTTCGGTGTCTACGCTCAAATGTTTTTCATGCTCTAAATCAGTAAGCTGCAAGCACATTTCTATCATGTTGCTGTTGCAGCAGTGGAGATATCACCAGTTAGAGGACAGAAATTGAGGATTATATCAAGACACTCTCTCTCTCTCTCACACACACACACACACACACACACACACACACCTGTATATACTTGCTACTGATGATAATCTCGTAATTTCTGCAATACCTTATCCTTACCCTAACCCTCACAACCCGCAGATGCCAGGCTTGTTCTTACTGATTTCCATTGAAAAATATGCAGATTGCATGGATTCAGACTGATTTTCACCTCGATCTCGTGTTCCCGCACATCAAACGTTCCCTGCAGCAAGACAACTATTTACCGCAGCATTCTCATGAAGCGAGGACGGCTTAAAATATACATCAGTGAAGAGAAAGTGAACCCGAAAAATGGTGGAAGGGAAAAAAAAGAAGAGATGCTGATGATGCGACAGCGAGACAATACACAACAGAGGCCCGCTCTCGCTCATACAGTGATGTCATGATTTGCAGCAGAGTGGATGTAAAGTAGGATCATGTTAGGCCAGAGAATAAAAGGAACATTAACATGGCGGTGTGTGTGTGTGTGTGTGTGTGTGAGAGAGAGAGAGAGAGAGAGAGATGGGATTAATATCAGGTCCATCTGTTTATGTAGACACAGATGTCATACAGTAGATATGATGGGAGCACGGGCTAATGTGTGCATGAACACAACATGTTTATGAACAATACATGTCGTCCAGTGTTTGTGCATGTGTGGGGCTGTGTGCTGCTTTATGCAGCTCTACAGACGATAATGGTATAAAGAGGATAGTGTATTCCATGTCAGGAGGGCACGTGCTAAAGAGAGGCCATGTGTAATCTCCCTGTTGGTCAGAAGGATTGCGCTGTTGATTTCATGGTATTAACTCATGAGCAAAGCATCGAGGGAGAGCGAGGCACACAACTGGACAACAAGCCGGCTGATAACTGATGTGAATCTTGAGCTCAGTCTCAGCTCAGTCACTGTGCACTGTGAGAATCTGAACATTTCTGACTTCAGTATTATAAATACACACAGACGTTGATCTACAAACAACATATGTTCCATCAGAATAATTTGAAATATACAGAGGCATGTTGTTTTCACCAAAGAAATATCTTCTAATTATGGCCTCCGTGTGTCGTAATTATACAGACTGATAATTACGGGATCTTTTTCTCTTAATTATGAGATGCTACGTTGCAATTACGAGATACCAAAGTAATAATTATGAGAAAACTTAACAGTATTTTCTTAATTTACTATTTTTGTTATTTATTTTTTAGCAAATGCTACAGTTACATTATCCTGGTTTCACCTCTTAGACCATAACCAAAGAAAATTCTGCCTACTCTTCAACCATTCCATTGGTGGATTGGTCATGGTGGAGTATATTGTCATTATATAGTTGAATGAGGTTCAACATTCACACCGTTTGCTCTTGACTGTCCCTCAATATTACAACGTTAATTCAACATCAACCCAACCTGGGGGAGTAGAACCCAAGTTCAGCACGCTAAACAACAAATAACATTAGAACATGACAAACATGACAAACTTACAACTTCCAGTTTGAAGTTGGGTCATGGACAGACAGTAACATTATGGATCCATCATTGTGCTTGAGCTAACAGTCTGTAGTCTGCCTTCATCCACTGAGCTGTTCTGTCCTCTGAGGTCTGAATGCAGTGATTTGTGCTGTGCTGCTTCTTTGAGTAAATTAGTTTCCAGCAAAGTAAATGTTTAACTGTTAAGTTCTGACTACCATTCTCTGTTAGGCTGGTTGAGGTCAAAGTTACAAAAACTTCACTTCCTGACTTCCTGAAAAAGTCTATTAAACCACTGGTTTTCAAAATGTGGTATGAGTTCCACTGGTGGTACACAACCTCCCTGTCGTGTAATTCTGAGGAATCTTTGAGATGTTTTTTTTAAATGAAATAATTAAAAAACATATCAAAGTACCTCCAGCAGTTTGACAATGAAGTTAATACTAGGATATCGCTGGAATGTTATTTAAAATAAGTTTTGCATTTTCTGAAATATCTTGTTTTAATATTATCCTGATACGTTGTCACGTATGTTCATGCAGTGCACGCATGCATCCATGGTAAGTTATGAGCTAAAATGTGATGTGAGATAGTGAGTGGAGAAAATGAACTGTTAAAAACTCTTCAATCGTGGCTCCAAACAGGAAATATCAGGAGTACAGCTTCTCTACTGGTTCTTGAACCGGTGGTCAACAGTCAACAATAAATCATCTTCTTATCAGGAATAAGCCTGCCTCCTGTGTGAACTGTCCGTAGCTGAACAGGGTCAGCCCACGCTGCTGGATTTAAACTAAGGGTTAGAAAAGCTGCACCAATCAATACTTTATATTAACAATGGATGAAATTACATGTTTAATGTGATACTTCACAAACCCACAGGAGGATTATTATCCAACTCTGCACTTCACTCAGCTCTGTGGAGCATTTCAGTGTCTTTAAGCTTATTGTTGTTGTTTTCATTTTACTGCTCCGGTTCAGTCTCTGCGCTGTCATCAACCTCATTTCCAGCAGCAGACAGCTGTTTCCAGCTAAAAGCTCTGTATAACCCACAGTACGCTGTCTGTCCAGCAGCAAACAGCCACAAAATTAGCGACTAACTGGTGAACAAAACAAGCTAAAAGAAGGGCGAGTGTTAGATGCTAATGTTGCTTCATGTAAATAAAGACACATATGTAAAAATTGTTGGCAGCTGTTTGCATTTATTTCTTATAGTGTACAGTAGATGGATGAACAGGAAGTACACGGAAAGACAGCGACATCTTTGCTTATGAAAGAAGATGGAAGATACAAGAAGTGATGTGTTAGAGCTAAACAAATCAAGGTATTCAACCAACTTGGAACCAGATCCAAAATGCAACCAAATACATTTGACTGGAAGTTAAACCTTTCTCACGAATATAAATGTTTTCACAATAACTGGCCACTTTAAAATGAACAGTTCCATCTTGAAAAAAGACGTTTATTAGGCATTCAGACAGGTGCATCGAAAATGCAGGTTTTTCCATTCATTTGTCGTCTGTTTTGGCTGTGACCACACACAGCTTGACGTCATGCCAATCAGACGCTCAGACTGGTCAACCCTCCACAGTCAGCCTGAAGAAACTGAGGTGGATTCATGGACTAAACTCTGACACTCACTCTACCTGTTGTGTTCTGACATTGTTCTAGATCTGAGTCTGGCTCACAATTTATGCTGCAAAACAGTGATGTAAAGAAGTCTCGATAATCGAAGTCTCGGTTAATCAGAGGAATAAAAAGTTATTTCCTGATTGTTTTACATTCAGCACAAACAGACACACCCTCAGTGATCCTGTATGAATGCCAACTGGGGGCTCGAACTTTATTTTGACCAGTCCAAGACACACCCGTGTCATAGTCATGCTGTTTAATCAGCATCTTCATGTGCCACAGCGGTCAGATGGATGGATTATCTTGGCACAGGAGAAATGCTCACTAACACAGATTTTAACAAATTTGTGAGATCTTTTACTTGAACTCATGAAAGATGGAACCAAAAACCAGAAATGTTCTGGATGAAAGTGTCTGAATGGGTCTTTGGTATTCGGCAGCTTGAAGAATAAGGGGCCGATCAGGCGGAGAGCGTGTCGGGCAAAACAGCTGGTGCGCCTGTGGAGCGTTGCTGCGAGCACAACCTGACAATCACATATGATTAGCTGTTGCTGGATGAGGAGGGACAAAAAGTCCTTAAAGTGGATGTTTGTGTCTTCCATGTTTTGTGTTGTACGTTTTGAAGGCTCTTGCCTGCATTCGGCCCACCCTTCCTATCACATCTACCGCTATAAAAACAGGAAGGAAGTGGTACACCATCAAAGCTCGCTTGATTTGATTGACTCTAAGGCCCGAGGGTGACATTGACAGCTGGTGCGACTCTGAGCCTTGCATTGAAGTATTTGAACTTTTATGTGACTATAAACCGCACGCCAGGCGCTCTGTACTAGAGTTGTTCCGATTCCAATACCAGTTTCGGAAATTGCTCCGATACTGCCGAAAATGCTGGCATCGGTATCGGCGAATACTGGAGTCCAGGCACCGATCCGATACCACGTAATTTATTAAATTAGTAATCTATTTACTGGTTAGCTCCGTTAAGCTCTGGCACAGTTCTTCTTCGCCGCTCTTAAAACAGTGGCGCTGTGCTGCAACCTGCAGCCTGCTGTTTTAGAGGGACGAGTTGACGCGAGGCTTGGAGCTAAGCTAACTAGCCGCTAACTAGCACTAGCATATGATGTCGGCGGTCTGGCAGTATTTCACGCTGGATGCTCCCACCAGTAAGACTGCGACATGCAACATACGCAAAGAAAAAATCTCGAGGGGTGGCACGAGTGTTGCTAATTTTAACACCAGCAACTTGATTAAACAGCTGAAGACGCGTCTATATATATATATATATATATATATATATTCCTAGATTTATTTATTTAAGTTGCTGTTGCACTACTGTTTTTTATACTGTTCTATTTAAAAATAAATGGCTTGAATTTGCTGTATTTATTCATGTTTTACAAAGGGTTTAACCTGAGCCAGG
This sequence comes from Argyrosomus regius, assembly GCA_946959425.1. Lineage (NCBI taxonomy): Eukaryota > Metazoa > Chordata > Actinopteri > Sciaenidae > Argyrosomus > Argyrosomus regius. The sequence goes on from OX336894.1 coordinate 24,449,091, forward strand.
CCTTACCACAATGATAATCATATCACAGTCATGCAGGCGTAGTATGATATATTTTTTTATAACATACTGGTGTCGGATCGGTACTCGATATCGGCCGATACCCACAGCACAAGTATCGGAATCGGTATCGGGAGGGAAAAAATGGTATCGGAACATCTCTACTCTGTTCCAAAGGAAAACAATGGTTTTGTTTGTGATGTGTTTCTAGTAGAGTTGTTCCGATTCCGATACCAGTATCGGAAATTGCTCCGATACTGCCGAAAATGCTGGCATCGGTATCGGCGACTACTGGAGTCCAGGCACCGATCCGATACCACGTAATTTATTAAATTAGTAATCTATTTACTGGTTAGCTCCGTTAAGCTTTGGCACAGTTCTTCTTCGCCGCTCTTAAAACAGTGGAGCTGTGCTGCAACCTGCAGCCTGCTGTTTTAGAGGGACGAGTTGACGCGAGGCTTGGAGCTAAGCTAACTAGCAGCTAACTAGCACTAGCATATGATGTCGGCGGTGTGGCAGTATTTCACGCTGGATGCTCCCACTAGTAACGTGCGTGTTCAGACAGGGACACGCAAACCGGCAACCAGTGGTGGGGGAGTGCGGTGTTGGGGGGGTGAGGGGAGCTGAGGTGGGTTGCTGTGGGCGTGTCTATACCTGCTGAATGTAACCGCTGTGAAACAATCAGGAAATAACTTTTTATTTCTCTGATTAATGACAGCTTTATCGAGGGCGGCGCTCGCTCTCTGTTGTTGTTATGTCTCTCTACCAAAGCTCTCTCTCTCTCTCTCTCTCTCTCTCTCTCTCTCTCTCTCTCTCTCTCTCTCTCTAATCATCGGACACAAATCAAATTAAACTTCTTTGTGTCATTATATTTTGCGGTGTAAATTGCGAGTCAGACTCAGATTTAGAAGCTGGGTACATGAAATAAAGTGAGAACACACACAAAGGTAGATTATCAGAGTTTAGTCGTGAATCCACCTGGACAGTCTCTGCTAAAACACTGCGACATGCAACATATGCAAAGATGTGGCTGCACTTTAATTTTTTTTTAAATTATTCCTAGATTTATTTAGTCAAATTGCATTTGCACTACTGTTTTTTATACTGTTCTATTTAAAAATAAATGGCTTGAATTTGCTGTATTTATTCATGTTTTACAAAGGGTTTAACCTGAGCCAGGCCTTACCACAATGATAATCATATCACAGTCATGCAGGCGTAGTATGATATATTTTTTTATAACATACTGTTATCGGATCGGTACTCGATATCGGCCGATACCCACAGCACAAGTATCGGAATCGGTATCGGGAGGGAAAAAATGGTATCGGAACATCTCTAGTTTCTAGCAATGCATCTCAGTGTGATCACTAAGGCTGCTGCTGATGTCATTTTTTATCAGCAAAATCTCATGAAAAGACCCAGACCAACACTGCTTGTATTCATAGATAATTACAATAAACATGTGTTCTTTCAGAATAAACTACACATTTGATACTCTGCCAAGTGCCACTGAGCAAGGCATTTCACCTCCAACTGCTCCAAGCCTGCTTATTTTCCAGTGCAGAAGACTGAGGTTGGACAGTCACATACATACTGTGGCTCTCCAATCATGTGTGAAGGTGCAGAGTGTTTCATGGGTCAGAGGTCACAGACACCTCACATTAAAAACAGCCTGTTCACTACCAACACTCTCACAGCTTCGCTCTCTATTTCCCTTCCTGCTCTGAGTCTGTGGCACGGCACACTGTTATGTATGGAGTGACCACACACACTTGCGCTGTAAACACAGTAATCACTCTCAAAGTCACTTTGTCATCTGTGTTGTCGTCACAATTGTTGTATCATCACCCTGCTTCTGTTCTGCATCACTCACATCTACACATCTACACGTTGTGTACAGCATGTCACTCTCTCATGCACACACACACACACACACACACACACACACAGTTGTGTCCTGTCTCCTGTGTTGTTAGCAGCAGCAGAGGCCGGCTGGGCTCAGCTGAAGTGCGCTATTGAAATGGAGTTAATAATTGGGAATTATTAACACAGTGCTGACGTGTGCATGTGTGCGTGCGTGTGTCATGTGATGTGAGTCCAACGTCATAGTCAAAGTCATAACCGATGACATAATATTTGAAATGTGTCTTCAGTGTGTCATTTTTCATGTCATGATATGATATAAACTTTTTCTCCCCCTCTGACCTGCTTTTTAAGACAAAAGTAGTCAAATGTTCATGTCCAGTTGTCTTCACTTCTGTCTGGGTTATTCCTCTACTGTCTACTGTAAAACAACTGTGCTTAAAAACACTAAATTGGAGGCATCAATAGTGAATACAAATACATCAGATACACATCGCCTGTGCTCTTCAATTACGACCATATTTACAAATGCTATGAACATGCAGTCTGTAACTGTGTATCTCATACGTGCTGAAATGAACAAGACAAGATTAATAAGTGTGTTTACAGTGCAGCCAAACAAACTCAGTGTTTCCCTAAAGAAGTCAGTCAATAATAGTAGTTACAACTGCGTTCTGATTTCATGCTGCGCTGCTTACCTGCTAGCTATCTGTGCACATGGAGCAGCTGCAGCCGCAAACACATTGTGTTTCCTGCAGCTGCATCACAATAAAAGCCACCCCATGCTTTGCTTTTAATCTGGAGCAGCAGTGGCAGGATGTTCCGTTATTATCAGGAGCATATCACAGCCCTGATAGAGTGAAGAGAGAGTGGTCAGGACTGACCTAAAGGACAGATTGTTTGATATGTTTGGCACTAATTTGCATTTTTACATCCAGTGAATCAAGATGACGACAACACATCGCAATCATCTCAAAGATGATCAGATGTCTTCATCCAGTTTAACATATCCACATAGAAATCACGTTAATACCAGGTGGAAATTGAGTCTAAAGGTCATGTGAAATCTCACTTCATGAAGCACTTTCAATCATTCATATTGATAATGTTCATTCAGCATAGTTTTATGGTCAGATAATTTCTCAGTGATTAAAATGAGAGCAGCAGCTCGGGAACATTTCTCAACACTTTTGATGAACCAAAGCGGGAAATGGTTTGTCATGCTATAGCAGCTTGTGGTGGCAGAGCTCAGAATTATGAGTCATTCAACAGAAATCTGTGCGTACTACACAACCTATGGATAGGAACATTTTCTCTCCATTTCTTGCCTTCCAAAGGCTGCCATTCTCCATCATGTTCTCTCTTTAATAAGCTTGTGAATGCACAGAGAAGAGGAAGCATGCTTTTTTTTTTCCTCCAGCATACAATGTATTTTTTTTACAGTAAACACTTTAACACATAAATTCAGCAGCAAAATGAAAAAAAAACCCTGAAAAGAATCACATTTATTTTCTCTGTCTTCTGCACTTCTTTGTCTCCAGACTGCCTCACAACTGTTTTCCATTACAAGCATTTCATCACCACAAATGTGTTTGTAATTAAGCAGCAGGTTCGTAGTCACATGCTGTCACAGCAGCCCATTACAGCAGCACAGCACAGTGTAAATGAGAACACCTCAGTCCAACTATTGTCTCACATTACCTCCTATTGTTTCCTGTTGTTGGTCCTCAGGTAGAAATGTACTGCAGGAGTGACTCAAGGCCTCTTGACGTGGGAAACAACAATGTATTGTGGACAATACAATAAGTAAGACAATGGTACTCATTTAGAGTGCCTGTCATTGCACAGTGTTGGTTTAAAGAGGAGTCTAACTATCACTACTGCATTGTGTAAGGACCACAGTATGTGATGTCTTTAGATGGTGAAAGTGTGAAAATGCTTATCCTTAAGGTGGCTTTCTTTAAAGGTCCAGTCTGTCTGCCGGACTCTGGCAGCAATGGAGTATAAAATTAATAACTTGCTATCATAAGTTTAATTTCATTAAATCAGAAGCGTTATGTTTTTGTAACCTTAGAATGAGCCTTTTATATCTATGACACGATGGGTTCTCTTCCATGGAGTCTGCCATGTTGAACCACCATGTTTCTTTAAACTACAAACATCGATTCATGACTGTTTTTTCCCATTTTCAAGTCCACATACCTTTTGCAATGTACTATTTGCAATTTTAGCTGTCTGCCCCTTAAAGGTCCAGTGTGTAGGATTTTGTGGCACCTAGCAGTGAAGCTGCAAATTGCAACCAAATGAATACTCTCCCACGTCTCACCCTTCCACGCATGTAAGAAAAACTCTGGCTGCAAAATTCACATAAAAAGCAAAAGGCCATATCTAGATCAGTGCTTAGTTTGTCTGTTCTGGGCTACTGTACAGCACAAAAATGGCGGTTCAACATCGCGGACTCCATGGAAGAGGACCCGCTCTCTCTCTCTAAAGGGCTCATTTTAAGACAACAAAACCACAATGACTCCTATATTAACGTGATCATACACTAATGAAAACATACTAATGAATTCTATATTACATTCCTACCAATAGGTACTCCTAAATATTACACACTGTACCTTTAACACGTTTCGAGAACCCAGCATGTCGTCAAGTTTGTCGTTTAGCCTAGCTTGCTAATGCTAGCACTGATTCCCATTAGATGCTACTTTTCATTCATTCACTGAGTCATCAGCAGATCCCGCCCACTCAGTGACGCGTTGTCCCACATAACACATGGTGGTCTCGTTAGTGTTAGCTGTCTCTCTTTAGTGGATCTAGAGATGTTGACGGCGACAGGACTGTCAGTCTGTAAGGGATGAGGAAACTGGAGGAAAGAGGGAAAGCGAGCGAGAGAAAGATTTATAAAATGAAAAATGGAAAGACAGAAGATTAGAACAGACTGGGCACAATGATTGAATGGTCCAGTTTGAGCTCCCTCTGTTTCTCTATAAACTGATCTCTGAGTGTCTGCAGCCACAGGCCACAATTAGCACCAGAGGTGACTCAGTGAGAGAGAGGGGGGGGCGGGGTGCAAATTCACACTAGCCCACCCTTGAGCTACAGTAGCAGGGCAACTACTCATGTAGCAGGGCAACTACTCATGATTCCCAGACAATGTGTCCTGATGCCTTTGGTGATCTGACTTTTCATGCCGTGATTTTATCTGAAATCAAATTAAAATATAATGCTGATAAAAGGGTTATGAACAAATCCCTGCAAAACTCATGGCATACATTGTCTTTCATGCTAAAAGACCTTTTTCACAGCACTCATTTTGACATGAAATAGTACGTAAACACTGGTGTTACTAATGATACCAATTAAGGTTCAGTTACATTCAGGTTCAAACATAGTCAGGGTGCTGCTGTGGTGCATGTTGGCTCACTAGAAACGGAACGGAACCTTAATTAGTATCATTGGAAACACCTGGGTTGACCGCGATGACAGTATAAAGAATGGACAGCGTATGCGTGATATCGCCTATAGGTTTCCGAAGCGCTAACGTTCTGAAGCTTAAAATATGCGCCACTGGTTGCCGCCATGTTGGCTGTCCTGCCTCTTCCGCCTCCCGGCTAATCTAAATATCGACGGGCCAAATGACGCCTGGGTGCTAAAAAAAGCCATCTATAACACCTCCTGTCAATCAAAGTGGCTACACTGTTTATTCTGCATAACTTTAAGTCTTAATATCATTTGAACAGGTGAGTTGTATAAAAATTCACCCTCAGTACAGTTGTCATGAACGGGGAAATTAGCTATAGAGACCAAAACTGTTTTTTGTACCAGGCTGTAAACATGTTTATTTCTGCTGTGAAGTTGGACATTTTAACATGGGGACTTATGGAGGTTGAAATGTTCAGCAGCCAGCCTCAAGTGGCCGTTCGAGGAATTACAGTTGCCGCTTGGTTGACCCTACTATTTCATGTCAAAATGGCTGCAGTGAAAAAGGTTGATTAGCAAATGTCAGCACGCTGACACGCTAAATAAAGTGACAGTGACAATAGTAAAGACTAAACATCAACTTAAGATTGTCATTGTGAGCATGTTAGCTTGCTAATGTTAGCGTTAAGTCACCACTGAGCATAAGTACAGCCTCACAGAGCAGCTAACATAACTTTATGTCTGTTATCATGTAGCCTTTTATCCAGAGAATTACATACATACTATGGTATGAGCACACTATGTACTGTATTTTAACATGTAGTGATGACCTTCAAACCAAATCCAGCCTGATTTAACTTGACTTTAGAGTTCTTCTGACCTGCATTAAATCATGATATGATATGTGGGCAGCAAAAGTCCTTTTTTACAAATATGGACATGCCCCATGAATTCCACTGCTGTGGGACTGAAAAGATAAGGCGTGACAGCAACAGTGATAATAACACAACATAATCAAATATATTGGACAGATGCCATAAACACTCATCACATCATCCACAGGTGAGACATTATATTGATTTTTCTATCCTGTATAATATGAGTCCCAGGTCAGAGCGGGTCATAATCTGATTTCTTGCTGCCCACGTTTGCTGCTTCACTGATTAAATGCCAGTATTACCATGTAACCTTTAGCTGGGAAGTAACACACACACACACACACACACACACACACACACACACACACAGACAAACACACACAACAAGTTTTCAGTGTGTGTGTGTCTCCATCTGCAACAAAAAGCAGCTCACGCTGTCATTCATCTCCCTCAGACACAAAACCTACATACAGATACATTCACTTTCTCCATCCGTCTTTCTACGTTTTTTTTTCTCTTTCTCTCTGATTACTTGTTGAGCCAGAGTTGACCCCCGTGCAGCGTGATTTAAACCTCCCCTGTCCCCTTTCTTTTCTTTCTTTTTTTTTGTTCTTCCTATGCTATCACTCCACTCAGCTCTGCCAGTCAGAAATAGACACGTTTCCATGAATATGACATCTCCCAGGAGGGGAGGAAGGGGTGAAGCGAGGGGGGTGCTCCATGGAGACGGGAACGCTGGAGCTTTTCTGACGCACAGTGTACAGAGAGAGAGAGAGAGAGAGAGAGAAAACCTATTCCCGTCCAGAGTTGTTAAAAGCCTGTCACAGTGATGAACCTGTCATCGTGGAGAGGAGGGTGATTGATCGCGAATGTGTCCCGTTGGGGGGGCACTCTGAAACCATGTCATGTCTTCATCTGATTTGGTTATCTGCTGGGTTTCACTGATGGGTTTCACGGGAAGAAGGAGCACTAATGTGTGGAGTTTTGCTCATTTCTGTTGAAATGAAACATAACTGAAGCTTTACCAGCAAAAATAAGTGTACAAATCATTAAACGAGCAGGTCAAAGCAGCGTCAGGTCTGCTGGTTGCACCAAATTATATCAGCGGCATCTAATAAATGTTCATTCTTTGAAGATGCATTAATAGATTTGGCTACAAACATAATTCTGACATATTATCATTTTCTAGAATTGTTGTGCTGCACATTTCACTTCCCTTCAGGCTCCATTTTGTTCTCCTCCAGTAATATCAGGCTCTTTTGCTGCTAAATGCTTCATTATGCTCACCAGCTAGCTGCTAACATTCTCTGTCTGTTGTTTGGTGCTGGGCTGGTAGCGTACAGTGGGTTTAGCCAACCTAATATCAAGCCAGTCCACCGTGGCAGTGTAACGTTTTCAGTGTAACGTCTGGTTATACTTTCAAAATAAAGCTTTCTGAGGCTACGGTTTGGTAAAGTTTAGGCATCAAAGCTGCTTGTTTAGGATTAGATCATACCTGACAAGATCATTTTGACTTTTTGTTTCTCACAGGACTCAAACACCGGTTTTGTGGTTGAAAGTACTGTGTTTGACCTATCAATCCACCACAACTTCTCTCTGCTGCTAGTTCTGCACCTTCATAAACGCATGTATGTGTTTTCACGTCTAGCCGAGGCAAAACATGACACTGACACGGTCTGTTGTACACTTTGGTGTGAGACTGGGATGGTTTATCAAAGCCTTTTGTCTGAACACGGCTGTAAAGATGAGAGCTGAAAGAGAATCAAAGTAAAATTATGGGCTGTTAAACCAAAACAATGAGCTAAAAGATGCTAAAACGGTCTGAATTGGAATATGAATATTTTATATTGTTAGTGACTGAATCATAAAAGGGTCTTGAAGATTCAGATTTGATAAGCAGTTTTAATGTTTGAAATAGATTTGATAAAATGATTTCAAACGTCAAACCACTGTCATGCAAAGTTTTCCTTTGCAAAGAGAGATTATTAGCAACATTTCTGGTGTGCTTTGGGTTTTATATCTGATGTGTGTGTGTGTCTCTCAGCAATCACTTTGGTGAGTAGAGTGTTTTCAGTGGGGATGATTCAATTCAACAAATAGACGAATGAGAGACAGCGTTGTTAAACTTTATCCAGGGCCACAGCAAGGGCCAGGGCAGGTCTTGAAGATTCAGATTTGATAAGCAGTTTTAATGTTTGAAATAGATTTGATAAAATGATTTCAAACGTCAAACCACTGTCATGCAAAGTTTTCCTTTGCAAAGAGAGATTATTAGCAACATTTCTGGTGTGCTTTGGGTTTTATATCTGATGTGTGTGTGTGTCTCTCAGCAATCACTTTGGTGAGTAGAGTGTTTTCAGTGGGGATGATTCAATTCAACAAATAGACGAATGAGAGACAGCGTTGTTAAACTTTATCCAGGGCCACAGCAAGGGCCAGGGCAGTACTCAGGTTAGTTGCCCTGCTACTGTAGCTCAAGGGTGGGCTAGTGTGAACCCAGTGCCCCCCTCCACTCAGTGCGCTACCTCTGGTGCTAATTGTAGCCCGAGGCTGCAGACACTGAGAGGAACAGTTTATAGAGGAACAGAGCGGAGGGCAGCTCAACCTGGACAGTTGTTTCCTGATCTGCTCCTCTCCTCCTGTTTATTTCCCTGCTTTGCTTTTGTTTTTCCTTTTTACTATTTCCTTTTAGAGTTATTTAAAGAGCCATTAGAAAGACATGTTTATTTGTATTTATTCAACACTGATGTTAGTGGGCGATTTACAGGAAAATGTTGTAAATAGAGTCGACCTCTCTTCGTGCTTCCCCCTCGTTTTCTCTCATTTCTGCACTCTTTTTTCTCCCACTGACGAATGTCCGACGTGTTAGGTAATACCACCCACTTACTTGTAAGCACTTGTGGCAGAAAATAAATGCAACCACATGCTGCCGTTGGTATATGTGTGTATGTGTGTGTGTGTGTGTGTGTTGCATGCTTTCTTATGCACTAAACTGTTAAACACTAGCAGGCGTAAGGCCACAGGGTCGAGCATTTTAAACTTACATCATATTTCTCCCTCATAATGTGAACATGAACATGGCGTGCTCACTGTGTCCGTCTTAAGCCGCTCAGTTCAGAGAATAAACACGAGACGCTGAACCTCAATGACACTGTGAGAATGGCACTTTGTCCGGGTCTGAGCCTGAGTGCTGCACTCCCTAAACCTCCCCATGCATTAAAATGCCATCTTTAGGATTAGGGCATCTACCGCAAGGCTGGCATACTCTGTGTGTGTGTGTGTGTGTGTGTGTGTGTGTGGGAGAGGGAGAGGGAGCAAGGTTCACAATTACTGTCAAGTACACTGTCAGTAGGAAGTAAAGGAAACATGGATTATGTGTGTGAGACTCTTAAACCCAAATAGTGTCTTGACGCAGTGCAGTGTGATTTTAATGGACCTCACTGTTGCCCCACATGAAGGTGGTTGTAACTCGTGTTCTGTTGGACGGACACTAGTTTCTAGTTTTGTATAGGTTGCGTGATTAAGCCTCTGTGGTTGAGTTATGTTAGCATGGTTAGCACTTGGGTGTAGCATCTGCCATAATCATCGCAGTGACAGTATAAAGAAAGGACAGAGCATGCATGACGCCACCCACAGGTTTCCGGAGCACCGCTTTGAAGCTAGCTGCCGCCATGTTTGACTGTCCCACTTCTTCCTTCTCCCTTCTAATCTAACAATCGGTGTCGATCATGGGCGGATCTAAAGCACCTCAAACAAGCCATCTGTAATGACACCCTGTCAATCAAAGCATTGATTATGTGTAATTTTTAAGTTTTATTTGAACGGGTGAGTTAATAAAATTCAGACTCAGTACAGTTGTCGTGAACGGGCAAATTAGCCAACATGCACCACAGCAGCACCCTGACTCCGTTTGTCCTGAATGGAATGGAACCTTAATTAGTATCATTGGTAACACCTGTGTTTCTACTATTTGATGTCAAAATGGCTGCTGTGAAAAAGGTCTGTTGTCTAGTAGTCTTGTCTTTGATCCCACATGTATGGCCGGACATATCGCTACAGCCTAGCTATCGCTAAATGTCATGTTAGCTCAATATCTGATCTGGTTGATGAACGAAAAAAGAAGGATTGATGAGGTGGAGGATGAAGTGATACTGATAACATGTTTTGTTCCATATTTCTTCAGGACTCTGTGGACCTGTACACAATGTGCTTGTTATGTACATGTTCCACCTGTCAGGTTGTTCCAACTAATGCTGTTGCTTCATAAACAGAAGTCTAATTAGTCAGATAAGTGGGAACACCTGTGTGAGTCTTTAACACAGGTAATGTACAGAGGGTGGAGGAAGAAGCGAGGCTGGCTGTGTGCATTAGCTTTATCACAAAATACTTGATACCGTGTTTTACGAGCATGAAAGCCACATGACACACTGACAAATAACTCCCCCACAGCTGGCAAGTTAACATTAGGTTAGTCTTACTTTGTAAGAAAAGTCATAAACCTTTGTTCCTGTATTTAAAAAAAACATAAAACCCATGAATACCCAAAATAAATAAACAAAATACAAGATGGCATTTTAAAGATACATAGTTTTCACATGACAGCAGGGCTGCTACATGTTGCATGTGTGTGTGTGTGTGTGTGTGTGTGTGTGTCTCCATCACAACAGATGCTGAGCATGTTTTGTTATCGATGTAGGAAAAGCCATCTGTCATCTGCATAGAGCAGTGTCTTTTCTGCTGCTCCTCGCATCCCTTTAATGATGTGTAGGATTTGGAGGATTCTCCCTCTTTCTCTGTGTCTTTGTCTCTATTGGAGCTGCGGAGCTCTTATGTAATGCTCGTGGTGTTACGTAAGTGTTGGGGGGGTGGCAGCAGCCTGGGTTGGGGGTAGCGTGGAGGGGTGGGCGGGGGGGTCGTCAACTGTTGTTTCTCTGCCCCTGGAGTGACGAGCCATCCGTCTCCGCTCGGGTCAATCCGCATTGATCTCATACAGCTTGGGGATTTGGAAACTGACCTTGTGTGTGTGTGTGTGTGTGTGTGTGTGTGTGTGTGTGTGTGTGTGTGTGTGTGTGTGTGTGTGTGTGTGTTTGTGTGTGTGCGTTTGCTTCACATTTGTATCATTCTTAGAAATAACCAAAATTGCAGCAGTGATTCATCACACTTTATAAACATTTAATACCTAAACCATGTTTACTGTGGTACAAAGTTTCTTCTCAGCATCACCTTCAGACTGAATGAATGTGCTGACTGGAAACACTGAAAGAAGCATGAGGGGATAAAATCAACAAATTACAAACATGTTTCGGGATGTAGCCGTGCAGGTTATCTGCTCAGCCATTCATTTATCAAACTGTTGACTATTGAGGACAAGTTCTACTTGTGTCATGAACTACTTGAGTGTTTTTTTAAAATAATTTTTGTGAAGCATTGAACTGTCCCTGTCTGAAAAGTGGAACTGTCCAGCGGACGAAAACAGAAGTCAGTATTAATTGAAATCCAGCTCAGCAATAAACTCTTGATGCTCATATTTGTATTTATGTTTTTATTTATTTTAAGAATTCTCACCAAGATACACACTGAGTGTAAAATCACTGCGTCATGCAACTTTTACATTGCATACAAACGGACGGAGATTGGTGTCGAAAACCCCCACACACAAAAAAGTAGTAAAAATACTAAAAACACAGAGAAGTGTTCAGAGCTGTAACTGGCTGCCAACCACACCGCACCATGGCAACAATGTATGTATGCAAATAGTTACACGTATGTCACTGAATTAGTTTATATTTATATATCTATATATGTGTATCAAAGATCTGTTGTTAGTCTGGCTGTTGGTCTGAAAAGTCTCATGAAACATGTTCGAAACCTCTTATGAACGATCCAGAGAGTTTCCATTCATTATGATTACTGTTGTGTAGATAGAGTTTTTAAATATATGTTTACTGTTTGTAGATTATTGCTTCTTCAAGATTTTACCATGCTGGCATGGATGTTTGAGAATTTGCCATTAATGTTATGGATGAAGATTCTTAGAAATCTGAGAAATAAATGAAAGCACTGTAGGGCAAAGATCCTCCTGTTAGTGTGATTCCTTTACTGTTTATTGTAAACCCATTTATATCCTGTCAAAAGACATTGTGTCACAGAACGTCCATTGCAGACTCATATAACAGTCAAAAGTACAAAGGGTTCAAACACACTACAGCAACACACACATGTTGATTGTTGTGTAAGTAGAACAAGAAGAGGATTCACACATTGTGTTAGAGAATCTTAAGCTTTCACACATTCCTGCAGCAACATATTAAACTGAGCTTGGTTCAGGAAAATGGTGTGGGAAGTGATCAAATGTCCATGTGGAAAGCATTGGCCAAAATGCAGTCTCAGAACCCATCATCACAATTTAGCTTTTTTAAGCATCTGCTTTCATATGCAGATATCAGTTTATAGAGATTAGCAGAAATTTGTCCTTCTGTCATTCTTGACCCAGATAGCCATAGCTCAGAAACATTGGCTGTCATCCCAAGAGGTTAAATCACAGTCAGACCCGATGGTTTCTGAGACTGGGTGAACACAAACATAATAAATGTTAAAGTTTCCCCATGCTTGCTGTTTACTAACGCAATCAATTTCAAAGAGTGCTAGTTGTGTAAAAATCTGAAAAATCAGGCCTTACCTGACTCAACATGCTACCCAACTCCTGACACAAGCTGTGGTCATCTCCTGACTAGATTACTGTAACGCCCTCCTGACGGGCCTCCCAGCCTGCACAGTGAAACCTCTTCAGATGATCCAGAACGCGGCGGCGCGCCTGGTCTACAACCAACCCAAAAGGTCACGTTACCCCGCTGCTCATTGAGCTCCACTGGCTACCTGTTGCAGCCCGCATTAAATTCAAATCACTAATGCTGACTACAAAGTAGTCTCCGGTACTGCAAATGTTCTGCCTCTCCATAAGACTGTGTATTAACTGTTAGTATATTTAATGCTGTAGTGTTGGATGACCCAAAGCAGTGGTTTGGGGTATAAAGGGAGAGACACTTGACGAAGTATGGAGGTGCTAAACCATCCAGAGTTTTGTAATAATATAAAAAGGGCCAATATAAAAGGTGCTAAAATGGCTAGAATGTGCTTTTGCTTTGTTGTCTTGGTTGTGACTTACTGTATGGCCACATTTCATGCTTAAAAATCTCTTCTACATAGATGAGATGCTGCTATATTTAACATGAGCCCACAATCAGACGAAGTATAGAAAGTGACAGGAAATAGAAGAAAATGGATGCAGCCATACATCCATGTGTCTCAACACAAAACTGAAGGAAGATTTGATTCTTCATTCATTTTGAAATATAGAAGTCACAACTTTTGAATAAAACCCTGGACCTCTCCAGATGTTCAGCTGAGAACTCGGCTGGACTAATACACACTGACAACAGTCTGCCCATCCCTTTTTATTCTGCTCTGTTCATCCTATACAGTGTAAAGCCATTCAGAGAGAACAGACTGCACTTAACCCAACCAAATACAAGTTTAACTCAGATTATACACTTCTTTAATGCAGCAGCTACTGCATATCATACTGGTATACTGGTTTCTTTTTCTAAATCCGGAGATTATGCAACACTTTTGTCTCACTCAGTGTTTGACATCCATTTATTCACAGAATATTTAACAAGATTAGAGCAGTATGAGAGGTGACGTCAGTGCAGTGCTGATGTTAGCCCAGGCCAACCACCAGCCATCCTATGGCTTTGTTTAATCCTAAATCATGAGAGATGCTCATATATGACTGACTCTTTTTGACATAGGCAGAAAGAAGCATTTTGACATTTACGTTTTAAGCACTTAGTCGAGGCTTTTATCCAGAGTGGCTGACGGTAACATAAATCCTGTATAACATACTTATGTGCACATGACATGTAACCAAATCATAAGATGGTCAGAGGTCAAGTTTCTATCTTGTGTTTAGGCTGAATTCAGGTACCAACACTTTTTCCACACTTCAAGTTAAGTTCAATTTTTAATTTTTGTTTTAAGTTAAGTTTTTTTTCTGGTAATTATTATTGTTTACATTCACATATCTTTAAGGCAGCACGGTGGTGAAGTGGTAAGCACTGACACCTCACAGCAATGAGGTTCCTGGTTCAAACCTCGGCTCGGATCTCTCTGGGTACTCCATTAAAGAACACCCTCTAATGTAATATTGTTTAAATAAAATACTGATGCTTCCTAATACATTTGCTAATATATTGGATGCATGTTCACGATGTGCTGTACATTTTGACAATGTTCTGATGACGTTTATGTAATTATCGAGTGTAACTTTAACTGATAAAACAGACTGTAGATCGTTGAATGAGGTTTCTGAGTTCTCTCCTCAGCAGTTACTGATAGAATTGACTGAAGTGGAAAATCAATTTAAAACCCTGAAAGTGTTTTAACTGAACCTGTTCTACACCACAGCAGCAGCCCCAGGACCTACTGCTCTATGCTGTACAGTATATCAAAGAGGGATGCTATACGCTCCTGGCAGAAAGATACATCTTCCCATTGGAATTAATTAAAAAAATAAAACAAATGTTTCTCTGTAACAATGTGAGGTTTAATTTCAAAATACCTTTTATCATTTCTGCTTTGGAGAGAAGCAGATAAGATGGATTTACTCCTCTTAAAAACATAAACTTGGCTAGTCCAGCAGAACTACATCCCTCTGTGTGTGTGTGTGTGTGTGTGTGTGTGTGGTAGATATTTTGTATGTAGTATGTTGCCCATCCCTCCCTGAGAAAGCATTTCAGTGCCAGGCTGAGGTTAAAGGAAAGAGAAAGGACAGCTTTTGTCATGATGGCCTGTCAAACACACACACACACACACACACACATTATGCACACGCTTACAGAGACACACACACACACACACACACACACACACACACACACACACATCTCTGGAAGAAATAGAGTTGGCCTGTGTCCATGCCTGCATTGGCCAGTTCAGTGAGCCTCTAATCTGTGAATTGAAAACACAAAGCCTCCTCATAAACGCTCCAAAAGAACCAGTCACGCTAACAGACCAAGACTGTTGTTGTTATTTTGGTGATGTGAAGTTGGCTAAAGAGGTGTCTTATCAGTATGTAAAAAGGCCAGTGTGTGTGTGTGTGTGTGTGTGGTGTGAGTCTGGATTTGGGTTTATATCATTGTGACTGTGTGTATGAATATGGATACAATGTGTCAGATGTGAGACGATACAGAGACTGAACTTAATTGTTTTCTTCCCTGCATGTTCTCAGTGTGCTGTGGCTCTGTGCTGTTTTTGTCCATGTCTGTGTGTGTGTGTGTGTGTGTGTGTGTGTGTGTGTGTGTGTGTGTGTGTGTGTGTGTGTTGCACTACTCTTGGCACAGGCTGTCCTGGCTGTGAAGGTTCAGTGGGAAACACATTCCACTGAAAGAAACTGAAGCAGTTTTTTGTTTTTCTGAGTGAAGATAAGCTCTTCTTACCAACTGACTGACCTGATGTTCAAACTTCTGTTCATCTGTTGCTTTTGTAGTAAGCGGGCTGAGCTGTAGCAGAATTTATTTATTCATTTAAAGCTGTCTAGACGTAGTGAGGTGAGAAAACGTGAGACTTACATACTACGAGATGTTTGAGAAGCAGGTATGACTTTTTGCTTCACCAGGTAGAACAGCGTATTCTACAGACTGCAGTCATCTGAATTGAGAACCAGATCTAAATTGTCTAAGCAACTGTAATCATTTGCCTCTGAGTTTGTCACCTCCTTTTATTGATGCCTGCATGTGTTTCTGACAACAAAGAGTCATGGCGGAGAAGAAGGAATGGTCCAAATGGACATGTCTGCAAAATGCTCATTTCAATTACGGGTGGAAACAGCAGCAATATGCTGAATGAATGAACATTTGAATACATAAGGTGAGCTTAAATTTCAGGTACGCTGTGTATTTGACACTCTATGCACAAGTGCCCATGCTTCCCAGCCGAGCAGCATTCCCATAACTGAGGGTAAATATCTTATAAGAAGAAGAAAATACCTGACACGCATGCGTTTTTATCCACACCGATCAATGAGAGATCAGCAGAATCGATAATAGCACTGGTATCTATAAAGCTTATCAGTTCCCATCCCGAGTCGCCCCTGATGTAGATTCTGTAGATAGAAGAAGGAAGTGTGCTTGCAGTTCAAGAACATGTGTGTTGGCCTTCTCAGCTAAATATGTTCACACACCATCATCCTTTGTAGGATCGTGCATATTTTGATAATAATGTTTGAGGTCTAGTCTTCTCAAAGTGTACATCAAGGCTTGGATCTGAACCAAACTGCAAATCAACCCAGACCCACATGTGTTACCGATTATGTTATGCATGGATATATGTTCTTGTGTGAGCTTGCATAGTGTAAATTGAACATGCCCACATATTAGTATGTACACATGTACTGTATACAGCATGCAGACTGTGTGTGTGCTCTGTGTTGGTCTCTGTGTATCCAGTCACAATGTTATGCATGTTTCTCAACTCATGGACGCCTTTCAGTACTGTTTGTTCTGATAGCTTTAAATGATTCAAATGATTGCAGACAGTGATGCAAATCAATGAGTCAGTCTGCTGTACAGCAACCATAGATTGTGCATATTTCTTGTCAGATGTTTCATTCACTGGATTCCCCCCAAAATTCATTGACATCTGATTCTTTCATCTAGAACTGCTCTCTGAAATTTGTAGAAAATGAAAATTGTTATTTCACAGACAAACCCTACAGTGTGGAATGTCTGTAGGACAAAACCCATAATGCTTTGCTTTTTTAGACTATACTCCTCTGTACCACCTCTGTCATTATGTCCGTAGAGGCTGCTGAGTCTGGTTACATTGCTCGCTTGTCCGGCTCCGGTTCTGGCACACCAGCTCCTCTCCACATCAGCAATTCACCTGCGACTTGAGCCTGAAAACCTCCTTTTGTCCACGGTCCAAAACACTAGTCCAGGGACCCCTTGGACAAGAGACAAACAGAACAGGGACCCACACAATTATCTGCATTCTCACATTCACCATTAGTTTGGTGAAAATTGTCAATCATTATGACAATAATTGGTGACCCCCTGCAGTACCTCTGCGGACCCCCTAGGGGTCACGGACTCCTGGTTGACCCCTGCTGTAAAGCGTTATGTACTTCTCGCAGGTAATTGGACCCAGAGTACAAACAGACATACTAATGACAGAGACACCATTCACCTGATTACAGGTCAGTGTAACATCAATGTGATTTTATGTTAGAAGTCAACTCAAGTGAGAACGATCAGGAGTTTATATTGGATTGAAAATGTAGTGCAGCACTGTAGTGAGTTCTCATTTGTGGAATTGAATCTTATAGTCAATAATATAATAATTCATTCAAGCTCTAGCCTCTCCTCTCCTCTCTCCTTGCACTTGTATTCTCTCCTTTTTTCAGCGTTTTTCAGTGGCAGCTCCACGTCATGTCAGCCTCTTCATTTTGTCTCTTATTTTGTGTGCTTTTGTTTCCCTCCCCGCCGCTCTCATCTCTCCTCTCTCTCTCGCTCTCTTTCTGTGTTGCTGTCACTTCCTATGAGCAGACAGGCCCGTGTTGTGTTTGGGCCATACAGGGCAGGCTGAAGCTAAAGCCGCCTGACTCACAAGCTCTTGGCTGTTGAGAGACAGAATGTCATTGCACATTGGGTTGCCTTCACGTTACACAAGCGCACGCACACAGCGAACAAACATACAGCGGGGAAAGTACACACGCATACTCGCAGCGCACATGTAGTATACACACACAGACCAAGCCAAGCAAATCCTAAATACACACAAACACACACAGTCACACTGGGCTATGGCTATTTTTAGCCTGACCAATCATATGCAGACTCATATGCAACAGGAAACGCACATGATGGCTGTGAATGAATATGTGGCATATTTTGGCATGTTGTGATTGGCCGCGGTGATGGATTCATGGTGTCGCCTCGGTCGGGTTGTGGATGGAGGGACAGGGTGATGTCACTGAGCATATGTAGATTGCTGAATTCAAACTCTTGGTCACTTCATCCTTCGGGTCAGGTTTTTATTTTGGACCCTGAACCCTGAGTGACTCCAAAGAATTGTATCTGTATGCCTGAGGATGCATATTGGGCTGTAATGTGTGTCATTAGCAGCAAAAACATTTTCTGGTTCTGGACAGATCAAGTCTGAGACGGTTCTAAACATTTATTAATCACAGGTTTGTCACGCTGAGAATAACAAGCAGGGGTTAATTATTGTAAATACTGCACACAAATACATTTAATATCTATGTTATTATCATAGACTATATAAAACATGGACGTAGTCTCTGTGACATCACCCACAGATTTCTAAAGAGCTGTTGTAAAGCTCAGTGTGATGTGGAGCTGAGGCTGGCTGAATGAAGCCTGGTTGCTCAAACAAGCCACCTGTCACGCTATCCACCTGTCAATCAAAGCAGCCACGCTGTTAATTCTGCATAACTTTAAGCCTTAATATCATTTGAACAGGTGAGTTGTATAAAAATTCACCCTCAGTACAGTTGTCATGAACGGGGAAATTAGCTATAGAGACCAAAACTGTTTTTTGTACCAGGCTGTAAACATGTTTATTTCTGCTGTGAAGTTGTACATTTTAACATGGGGACTTATGGAGACTTGTTTTGTAGCCAGCCTCAAGTGGGTGTTTGAGGAACTGCACTTCTGTGTTGGCTTCACTTCACAGCCATGGAGGCGGGTGGTTGGTTCATATTATTATAGTTAGAATAAAAGTGATTTCATCATGAACCTCAATGATTTCACAACTTTCAAAACTGGATCTTCTTACCATGTTTTCATAAATTAGTGTCTCATTTTCTTTTGTTAATGTCCATTGATTATGAATGTGTGTGTGCTAAGAGTTTGCTTTGGAACCACTGAAGCTTCAATACATTGACACTGAAATGAGCTGAATATCTTTAAATGTGCAGAGCCAGAGTTTGATTTTTTTCTTTGTCCGTTGTGGCAATTTTTCTGTTTTGGACCAAAGTGGTGGTGAGCTTGATTTGATCCATCCATCCATCCATCCATAACTTGACATTTTGACATGACACTAGTATTTGAGAATGTAATGGGTGAGTTTTTGCATTAACATGAACTGAATGAATATATATGATGGAAAATCCAGTCAGCAGTAAACAAAAGTTCTTTTCTAAACAGAAAACAGACACGAGCTGTGTGTTCTGTGGTTTGTCTCTGCTTTCCCGCAGGGTGTTCATCCATAATTGGCATTTAGAGAGTTTTGTCTGACGTTTAATTGGAAATCGCTAACAGGCAAAAGCAGTTCTTGATAAGTAAACGATGCATATGTAACATGGGACATGGCATGTGATCCTTTTTCTCATGTTCATCTTTGGATTGCAACAACTGTTTTTTTTTAAATCACCGCAGAGCCTCTACTTTTTATTTACCTCTGCCTCCTTGTTGGATATTAAATCCAGTCGTCCATTTGATGTATATATGTGTGCTTGTCACCTTGACTATATTTGTTTATTTTTTAATGTTTGTTTGGATGAATCCCTCAGGTTATCCTCCTCTTCTCTCACCTGCAGTTCATTTTTCATATTTGTTCTCAACATGTATGTTTGTGTGTGTTCTCTCTACAGCAATCCATGAGTTCCCCAGGGATTACTTCACCAACCAGGAGCGCGTTGACGGAGCAGTGGGCCTGCACGTTCTCTGTGTGAGTGTCACATGCACCACTGTCCATACTGCATATACACACTTATTAAGCGTTTGTAAATTAGCTCTCGCTTTCCTGGAACGATTTCAAGGATTAAAGGACACAGAGACGACAAATAAATAAATAAATAAATAAATACAATGCAGTTTGAAAAGTGATTCCAAATATGCCAAAAAATTGATAAAAATGACTGCTGATATTTCCTATCAGGGGCTAATGTGTGTCTTTAAGGCATTTTATGTTGCAGCAAATCAGTGTGCACATTGCTCTGTTATCTAGTAATGTAAAAGCTTCATATCAATACTGTGCACAGATACAGCACACACACGTTAAGCTACATGAATCTGGACTGCAGACTGAAATAGACAGGCCTCCATTCCTACAGATAAAGCTCACCTGTAAAGGTGCACATAACACTGTAGCTGTTACAGTAATGTGTGAAAACGATGTTTTGCCAAGAAATCCTCGAGGTCCTGTGGAACCCATTATATCTTTAAAATATAGCAACTGGATGGTATTTAAATAAAATGAAACTTACCCTAATTCCATGCTATACATTTGAACTTACACTGAAGCACTCAAAGCTGTCTCTTTAGTTGCTAACCAATGACAGCATAAAGGATGGACAGCGTATCAGTGACGTCACCCATAAGTTTTCAAATTGCCGTTTTGAAGCTCAAAATATGCGGCGCTGGCCACGTTGCCTCTGCCGATTTTTAGATTAGCTGGGAGGTGGCAAAGACGTGGATCATCAGCGGACCTGAGGCGGGCCGAATGACACCTGGGTGCTCAAACAAGCCATCTGGCACCTACCTGTCAATCATATCACATATTTAGCTGGTCCTCTGCCTCTGTTTGTGACAATGGCCATATAAATAAAATAAATTCTGTTTATTTACCGTCCTGGATGGGAGACTCAAATTAAGCCATTTACCACTTCACTGCTCGGACTGCTTTAACAGAAATGTTTTTGTTCATAGTCACAACTCTTCGATTTCGCCATTTTTTCAGAAAAACACAACAGTCCAAATTTAAAGTGTGCCAGTAGAGGGATGGGTTATGTCTATCGGGGCATTAGAAGGCTTTTAATGTGAAACATCTGTGCAGGAGAATTTCATTAATGGTAACTAATTAAACTGCAAAGTAGAAGCAATTGGAATGAATTAGTGAGTGAGAAGAGTGTTTCTTTTAAAGAAATGGTGAGCATGTCTATGAACGTGATTTATGAAGACAGTTAAACATGGAGGAAGTTTTGAGTTTACAGCAAACAGCATGAACAGCAAATCAAACCACGAGGAAACGTCTCACTCAAAGGTGAGAGAATATACAAGTCTGTGTGAAACTGTGGAAACCAGAAATAAAGGCCTGTCTCTGATATAAGCCACCAGCTGTCAGTGTGCTGTAATGTGGACGTTTCTGGCAGATGTTGAGCAGAGGTTTATGGGTGATGTGAGGACACACGGACTGTCCAAAGATCCAGACACCAAAAACTGCTCAAACAGAGGTTACATCATTTCCCGTAACACATGTTATGTGACCTGCCTTCATTTTAGTTGTGTGGTTAGCCAGGCTAACTTCCACTGTTGTTTTTGTGCTAAGCTAAGTTAGGAGGCTGCTTGTGGTAGTTTCACAGACGTGAGAGTGGTTTTGATCTTCTCAAATATTTCCCTGAATATCAAAAATATCTATAAACGGGATGAACTTTGGACAGATCTTAACTAACTGTTTCCCTCTGCTCTCAGTCTTCATGCTAAGCTAAGTTAACTGCTACCTGGCTCCAACTTTATACGTGACACAAAATATTGGAAATTAAGCAAATAGTCCAAATGTTAAACTAGTTATTAAGGTTCTTTCTCAAAGAGAGAGAAGGTATTGTTGTATCTACTTGTTTTGTGTGTTTGCTTCCTGCAGGCGGTCTACATGTTCTACGCCCTGGCTCTGGTGTGCGACGACTACTTTGTCCCCTCACTCGAGAAGATATGTGAGGTAAGAAAACACTGCAGGTCATTACTGCACTTCTACTGATCTTACATCATCACACAGGAACTCTTCAAGTAATGCTTTGTGACATAGTTCAGTTGAGAATACTTTTTTCTCTCCTTCTCTTAACTTCTCTCAACCAGCGTCTTCATCTGAGTGAAGATGTCGCAGGAGCGACCTTCATGGCAGCAGGCAGCTCAGCTCCTGAACTGTTCACCTCTGTCATTGGTGAGAAACACACACAAACACACACACACGTGGATACATATATTTACAAAATTACAAAACTCACAAAATTACTTAACAGTCACATTTTGAACAGCAGTAATATAACTTTATCTTGCCATAAATGTTTAGCTAAATGTTTAATAGTTGAAGGTCCAGTGTGTCAGATTTATGGGGCTCTACAGAATACGGCAGAAATGTAATATTATATTCATAACTATGTTTTCATTGGTGTGTAATCACCTGAAAATAAGAACTGTTATGTTTTCAATAGCTTAGAATGAGGCTTTTTCTAGAGTGGCCCAGAACGGACAAACCAAACACTGGCTCCACATGAGGCCTTTCAAGTATTTGCAGCCACCGTAGTTTCTCCTTCACATGAGGAATGAGAAGGTGAAACGAGGGGGTTGCAATCCACAGCTTTTGAAACTGAATGGGCGATCTAGCAAAACGGTTTCTGAAGTAAAATATCTCAGCCTTATATTAGAGCCCATAAAAATTGGAAAGACGTGTAAAACAGGAGAGCAAGAGTGACTGTGTACAATGTCACACAGTGTGTTGTCACATTCATGATTCTGGACAACTTGATGATTTAAAGCAGCCGCTGGGATACAGATGAAATAATTAACTTCATTACATTTGCTTGCTGGGTGTTCATGAGATCAACATGTGGAACCACAGAACTCAAACCGGATTGTAACTGCTCATTTCATTTCAGAAGTCTTTCAAGACTTATTTGGTTATCTACTCTCATGATACTCTTGTTATTATAATGATTTGTTTTTTCTGTTTATTGTTGGTTGGTTGTTGTTTTGTATTTTCTTTTGGAGATATTTGTATGTTATAAGAGATAAGAGTTTCAAATAGGCTACATATGAATGCAGATTCTGGTATCAGAAGTGTTCTGTTTTCCATTTATAGTCTGAATAGTATTGACCAATCATGTTTGAGTTGGATTTGGTTGCAAACCGTCTGTGTGGAGAGCAAACAAGGCAGTACACATTGGCCCAAATGCAATCTGGGAACCCATTGGCTATCATCTGATGATGATTTATTATCCAGCATTTCACACAAAGAGGGAAAAGTCAGGAAAGCAAAACAATTGAAAATAATTCAGATATTACCCCTTTAAACATCTGGTGATGTCTGAGCTTCGGTGTCCAGACCCAGAGGTAAATGGCATCCCTGTGAACACAAATATAAACACTGCAAGTTGGAACTGAGAATGATTGTTAATGTGAACTCAGTCTTTTGTTACCATTAGCAGAGCTAACATAGCAAACATAGAACCAAACCACTGTAGTTCACTGCAGCATATAAATATAAATATATATATATATATATATATATATATATATATATATATAAAACAATTCATCATGTGTGATAACCAGCGTTTGTGTATCTGCTGTACAGGAGTTTTCATCACTAAAGGTGACGTCGGGGTCGGCACCATTGTGGGCTCAGCCGTCTTCAACATCCTCTGCATTATTGGAGTGTGCGGGATATTCGCTGTGCAGGTACAAAACACACACACTAGAGCCATTCATGGGTGTATATATATATATAAATATATATGAGAGAGACAGAGGTTCAGACATGTTTGGACATGTTTGTCGCACTGTTTGTTCTTAAAAAGCTAAATTTATTTTTCATTTTCTGCCTCAAGCAAGGCTGATTTCTTTTCAGTGCGCTGTATGTAGTTGATACATCACAGCACACTGAAACCTTGGATAGAAAATACACTCTCTCTCTCTCTCTCTCTCTCTCTCTCTCTCTCTCTCTGTCTGTCTGTCTGTCTGTCTGTCTGTCTCTCTCTGTCTGTCTCTCTCTCTCTGTCTCTCTCTCTCTCTGTCTCTCTCTCTGTCTCTCTCTCTCTCTCTGTCTGTCTGTCTGTCTGTCTGTCTGTCTCTCTCTCTCTCTGTCTGTCTCTCTCTGTCTGTCTGTCTGTCTGTCTCTCTCTCTCTCTCTCTCTCTCTCTCTCTCTGTCTCTCTCTCTCTCATCATAACTGCATCTATTTTTGCAGTGAAAGTGTGTGAGTCAGAAAATGATATCTGTCCTGTTCACTGCTGTAATCCCACGAGGAAAAGAAAAACATACTTTAAAAGAATTTTTTTTTCTATTTAGATTACATGTTATGTAACACCAAAACAGACATGCACACACACACTCTCACACACACACACACACACACAGAGCTTGGCTTATCTTGTAGTGCACAGTAGTGTGTACCTTGTGGGATATGTTACTCAACAGGACAAAAAATGGTTCAGTGTCTGCACGTTTTACCATCTTCTCACTCTTTTATCTGTCTGTCTCTCCGTCTGTCTCTCCGTCTGCCCGTCTGTCTCCTCCAGACAATACGTCTCTCCTGCTGGCCTCTGCTCAGAGACTCGGTCTACTACACACTGTCTATCTCTGCTCTCATAGTGGTAAGAAACAACTTGATACAACACATTAACACTGTAAATACAAAGAGACATGCTGGAGTCTGTTGGATGCAACTAATGCATTACTATATGTGTGATTTCAAGAGCTGTATCGTTGATATATTCAAATCTATATTTTCCTCTTCCATATTACAGTTCATATATGATGAAAAAGTGGTTTGGTAAGTCAATCAATTTAAGTACTGATTGTTTAAAATGAATTAATAATTAATGACACTAAATCATTCACTTTGATCCAAACTGTGTTTTCCAGGTGGGAAGCTCTCACGTTGATTCTGATGTATTTCGTCTACATTTTGATCATGAAGTAAGTCATTCATTTCTAGTACCACACAGTTCTAACACATCTTCTTAAAGAATGAACGGGTCATTGACAAACTGAGGACACTTCACAGCTGGCCTGTTGATCATGATTAACCTGTGAAACATGTTTAAAACATGTGGAGGTTTTTGTTGTAAGCAACTGTAACAGTAAATGCATTGTCACATTCGTGGCAGTGTATTCATGGACTTGCCTCCATGGAGTGCATTATTTTTCATAACTACATGGGTCAGAGTGGTTTATTCCACTTATACCATGGCCACATTGTAAATATTATTCATTTTTGTTTTTGGAGAAATGTTTTGGCACTTTGTGAGCAAGTCTTGGAAAAAACATCACCGACTTTCCGATGTATGAGTATTAAACTAGCAAGGACCACGGCATCAACAAGATCTGTTTAAATGATTTATTGACAAAAAGAAAGTTGCACAATGATTACTGATTGGCTGCATAGTGTGCAGCCAATCAGTAACAAATATTCTCTGCAGCCTGGGTATAAATAGTGGTATTTAATGTTTATAGAAATATTAAGAAAAATGAAAACGACATTAAATATACAGTAAATGGCAGATACTAAAACACATTAAATCAGTTCTGAAATTTTATTCTGGTCAGAGTACAGTTGATTTAGAGCTCCGGAGCAGCTCAATAAAAGCAAAGAATTTGTGATTAAAAACTCAAGTCATGGTACACATATTGACACTGTACACTAATGATAGGAGTGAATTGGATTTTAACTCACGTCTGTTTCAGGATGAACTCCCATGTTGTTCGTTTTCTGGAGAGGCGGAAGAAGAACTCGTCCACTTTGAGGAACGGAGCAGCCAGTAACGCTGAACTAGACGATGGCTGTGATGCGACCGCTGTTCTACTGAAGAAAGGTACACAGCAGCTGGGCGTACAGGAGTACTGTTGTTAGAAATTAAATAGATTACATAACTCCATCTTAAATGACAAATGTTTCCATTTTTTACATTTCTGTTTCTGTACCACAATCATGTTGATTACTAATTATGGGTTTTTGATTCTGGCTTGCTGTTTCCCCCTGATTCCAGTCTTTAAGCTAAGCTAAGCTAAGCTAAACGCCTCCCTGCTCTATCTCCATACTTAACACTAAGATATGAAAGTGGGGTTGAACCATTCCCTTAGAGGTGTGTCAGATTTGGGGGGCTCTCTGGCTCTAAATAGGTCCTTTTGCATTTTTTGCATGTTTGGCAGCTGCTGTAGTAAACAGTAGGGGGATGCAATCTGCAACTACACCGCTAGATGCAACTAAATCCTACACACTGATCCTTTAAGCCTCACCTCTTGACTGCAGAGTTTGATCAGATGTGATATAGAATGATGGAATCACTGCTATGCTTTCAAAAAATGCATTCAGTCACTCAATCATCTCGGATTTTAATGTGTGCTACTGAATTGTATGTTCTGGCACAGATATTACAAGGTATACAACATAGCAGATGGACATGTTCTCCTGTGGTATATTGTGTGATTACATGCCTATTTGTGTCCTACAGCGAACCACCACAGGAAGCCGTCAGTGCTGATGGTGGACGAGCTGCTGTCAGCCTACCCCCACCAGCTGTCCTTCTCCGAGGCCGGCATGAGGATCATGATCACCAGCCACTTCTCCCCCAGAACCCGCCTCACCATGGCCTCACGAATGCTCATCACCGAGGTGAGGATTCACACACCGGCACGCTACAACTGCACTTTTGATTGAAAAAAGAGGGGGAAAAAAAGACTGCTGCCATTTCCAATTTGAAGCGGTCCGCAGTGTGTTTTTCTCCGAGGGAAGAGTGTTTCAGACAGCCTCTCTAACAAGGTAATCTGGTGTAGCACAGAGGACCCGGCCTACAAATCAGCTCCACCATTGAACGTTCTCGGCATTACGTGTTTTTTTGTACATTTCTCGAGGACTAGTCAAAGCATGATGTAGAACACCTGGTCACATCTGTCTCATTTGTTATTTTACAAATGTAAATCACAGAGTGCCTTGGTAGCTGAATGGTTACTGTGCATGCCGCCTGGCCACCCTGTCCAACAAAGGGGAAAAAATATCTGACAAATGTAAATGACAAAGTTGTTAAATTACACTAGATGAAGCTGCCAACGCTGCTACCAGTCAAACCACCAACCAATTTGAAAGAAACTAAGTTTACTACTCCAGCAAGTAGTCTGAGCCTTAGTAACATAACCTGTGACAGAGACGATGTCTAGTCCCAGACAACTATCGTTTGCAGAGTTTCCCAAACTGAGTAAATACCATGCATACAAACACTAAACTTCTTCACTATGGCAGTCTTTAAGGTATCTGTTTAAATTTTTTTTTTTTTTCCATGAACCTATTTGGCTCCTAAGTCTGTGAACTTCACATTTATTTTTAAGATAATAGCGCTGGATTGACACAGCTGATGGAGTATGTGATTCGTTTCCAACAGGTCTAACAGCTCCATAACACACACGATATTGTTGAAATTTGAAATTGAGATGTATTGCTTTATTAAAGTTGACTTCCAGTGTTCTTATTCATATCTATTTACAGCACATTCTACTGTAAATGTCTAGCTGACCAATCAGATTGCACAATCTGAACTACTTAACTACTAGAACTACTAACTGGTTTTAATTCATTTTCTGACTATGAAAACTTTGTGTGTGTGTGTGTGTGTGTGTGTGTGTGTGCATTATACAGAGGCAGCGCCTAATCAACACACGGACTCTGACCAATGGTGACTCCGATGTTCCAGTGAAAGGAGCAAGTAGGCGGGGCATAGAAAATGGACTGTCCGGGGCCGAGAGAGGCATTCGCCGTGACGACCGAGAGGCGAGTAACGAGACGGAGAACGAGGACAACGAGAACAATGAAAACGACGAAGAGGAAGAAGAAGAGGATGGAGAGGGACCCTTTGTACCCTTCCAGTGCCCAGGTACCTGCTGCAGACACAGCTGTGTTACTGGTTACTAATAATGATTTATTTAGTGTGTGTTTAGTTTGAGGAAGACTTCAGCAGACTGCACACAGTCACTGTGACAACTGACTGTTGAGAAGAGAACACAACAAAACCACAAACTGTAATTGTGTTGGACAATTTTGATTGATATATCAGCCCCAGTTTCAGATCCCACTGTGGTAAATATGGACAGCTGTACACGTGTATTTGTTATTGTGATCAAAAACTAGCGAGTCGACAACTTTGCTAACAGCCAAACATCAAGCAGGGTCAACAACAGCAGACTCTCTCACCAATGACTGAAAACCTCCTCTTCCTACCAGTGGACCAGAACGCCTGTAGTACAACCATTAACACCATAATGCATTTGCAGGTTGTTAAATGTTGATTTTAGATTGTTGTGGATGGTAGTTAAGAGCCATGCACAAAAGTTATCTTTCAGTTTATTTTGACACGCTGCGTTTCAGTTTCCATGTAACCAGCAGACTCTCTGGTGTTTTGTGCATTCCTCACACGAAACCTTTCAAACGCAGATAAAGGCTTTTCATCACTTGAAATAATGAATAAACAGGGTGAAACACAAACATTTAATCACAAAGAGTTGATGGTTCAGTAAAGTGAACTGATAAAGTTGCTGTTAATTTTCATCTTATTTCAGTAAAAACACGAATCGCGTGTTGAACTCGAGCAGAGCCACAGCTCTGTTTGCTGTTTCTCTTTCCGAGTTGTCTCTGGTGTGAGAATTTACCGCGGATCATCTCCAAGATGATGCAAGAGTATTTCTTATCAAATCGAGTGCATTTGGAACAAATTAAGTCTTCATCAAAATAAGTTGAAATTTGAGCGCAGTTTATCAAGTTCAGTAAATGATTCATATTTATCTGTTTTTGGATTCCACCTTCAAGGAGTTTCTCCTGCTTTCCTGTCCTCATGAAATACAGTGTTTAACCACTCATCTGTTCGTCTGTGTCACAGCATGATAAAATGTGTGTCAGATATTGTAACTGTGCATTAATTACATGTGTATCAATCAAGTGCATAGACACATTTGACCTCATAAAGCATGTGTACAAACAGTGTCTCCACATTCGAAAGTTACATACTCAGAGGTAAACTTACTTGAATCTTATGTAACAATTAGACAGCCAGCAAACTGTTGTCATGGCTGAATTCTCGAGGACCTTTAAATATAAAAGCATGTAACAATCTGTTTGTCTTTTCTCTAACACAGTCCACATATCTCAGCCTTGACACTGTATCTTCATCACAGTAAGTGTGTACCTGTGTGTTTGCAGCCGGTTTTTGTAACAAGCTGAAGTGGCTGCTGGCCTGGCCTCTGTGCCTGCTCCTGTACTTCACCGTCCCCAACTGCTCCACACCTCGCTGGGACAACTGCTTCATGCTGTCCTTTGCCGCCTCCACCCTGTGGATCGCCGGCTTCTCCTACATCATGGTCTGGATGGTGAGAGACGGGGGAGAAAAAAGAGGGGAAGGCAAACTGACATTTTTTCAGTTCCGCCACAGCCTGCTGTTCTTTTTAAGTTAATTATGTTTGTGTTACGTCATTAATGTCTCTAGTAGCAGTCAACATATGTAATTAATAAAGTGTCCTTTAGCTATATAAACCAAAATGAAATGTCTGAAAATTGGCTGAAATGGAATGAAAGAGAAAACCAGACTGGAGCAGGGAGGAAGAGGTGCATCAGTGAAAACATCCAGAAAGGGTACATTGACAAGAAAAGCAAGAACAACACTGTAAACAGAATCAATAACAGTTTAATGTTTTCATCTGCAGGCCAGAGGAATGCTGAATAAGAGAACATTAACAGTGTGGTTGGTAGCTGATAAGCTAAAACTACCACCACGATAGTGCATTGTTTATAGATAGATAGATACTTTATTGCCCTTACAAGGAAATTTGTTACCACAGTCTGTACAGAGCCTCAAACATACATACATAGATAGAAAGATACACAGAAACACCACAACATAACAACAAGAATACACATTCAATACAGCACATTTGTCACATTTACTATGATGGCAGATACTTTATTGTAGTAGTACCTGGTGTCTTAGATGGTGTGTGCACCTGCATCTATTGCACAACCATCTCAGACCCACTACTAACTCCTCAGGAGAAACAGAATAAGCAACTTTTATTCTTAAAGCGATCAACATTTTCATATGAACAACTACACTACACCCATACATAGCTGACATTAGCTTTTAGGTTGTGAACATAGAGAAGCACCTTCAGGAGTTGGTAGAGACCAAAAGAGAGCTAAAAGGGGGGTGAATATTGTACTAACATTCATCAGGTGGACAGAAACTGCTGCTAAAGTGGCCATAGTTTCCTATTTTTTTATATGCCTGCTGATTGAAGTTGACATGGCTAACATGTTGGCACGCTATTGAATGTCTACAAACCAAGAAGAATGTAGCATCATTAGCATTAGCAAAGGCATTTTGGCTTTCCAGTTGCTTTAATTGGTTTTCGAACAAGTTGCAACATTGTACAACATTGATATAGGTGTGAGTTAGCACATTAAAAACACTAATATGTGTCAAGTCTGTGTAAAGTCATAATAAATGTGTTCCGAGTTTGTCAGACCAAAGAAGAAAGTGTTGTTAACCACCCAGCCAAATTTGAATGATTAAAAATATCAACAAGTTTATGAAATTAGTTGTCAAAATCAGGTAAAAATTAATTCTCAGCTCCAGGACTGTGGGGGCGTGTCCTCTGAATGTGCTGAAGCCACGCCCATTCGTGGGAGCAGTCAAGCAGCCATTTTGAAGCGACTGAAACGTGTCAGATGAGTTCAGAAAATGACATGACTAACTTTGAAACACTCTGAGCGAGATGAATTCATCTCTATCTCTCTGCTAGGGGTTTGCTCAGGGTGGCCTCAGCGTGTCATCGAGCCACCCTTTAAGGACCGCCCACAAAATCCTGGACTGAAAACTGGTGAAAAACTGTTTGAACCTCTAACTCCACATTTCAGTAATATATCGTTCAAAGTCTTTTCACATGGCTAGCCCTGTTTTATATTGAAATATGAATAGTGAATTTCCAAAGTTACGTGTGCATATATGGATATGTTTGTGCAGTTGTTTATGTTATCTCAGTAATGTTTCAGTTTTACAAAACAAAAATTCCAAAAGAGGAAACAAGGCTTCAGTAAAATAAAGAAAAGTCAAGCCTGTGTGTTTATTGGAGGACTTCTCAGCGTTAACTGGCTTTTGAGCTTTGAACAAAAAGTAAGTGCTGCAAGGGCAGTACAATTAGCACCTGATAAAGTTGATATGGTGAACATGTCAGCAGAAAGGGGCTTATTTACAGATTCAGTCGACACAGAGCAGCATTAGCATTCATTTGGAGATGTGTTTCTGCCTAACTGATGGTGCCCTGTGGCTTTCCTGACTACAGAGCTGTTTTTGTGTGTGAGTGGATCCCTGTTTTGTTTATCTGGTGCAGGCGTCTGAGGGCGTGCAAGGACACACACATCTGCCAAAATACAAGCAGTAATAATGTCTCTCTGTCTTTGTCTGTCGGCCAGGTAACAGTGATTGGTTTCACACTTGGTATCCCAGATGTCATCATGGGCATCACCTTCCTGGCAGCCGGCACCAGCGTCCCGGACTGCATGGCCAGCCTAATCGTGGCACGACAGGGTAATCACACACACACACACGCAAAATGACAAGTTAGCAAGCTGTCATTTAAGACAAACACACACACCTGGAAGCCAAACAACAGAATCAGAAGTGAGGCCACTGTCAAAGAGGGAGGAGATGACAGAGATGGGGGTGGAGGAGGGGTGTGTGTGTGTGTGTGTGTGTGTGTGTGTGTGTGTGTTTTCGTCCGCTGTCCCTCCTCTGTCCCTATGGTGAGGCTGTAAAAGAAGGGAGAGGGAGGGGTGTGTTGGTGAGGGAAGACAGCCCGACGGGGTCCCGTCTTCCATCCTTTCATCTGAGTTTATTCTTGCTCCTGTCATCAAATATTTAAAGGGCTCTGTCTGTCTGTCTGTCTGCGTGTGTGTGTGTGTGTGTGTGTGTGTGTGTGTGTGTGTTGGGGGGCACGCCAGGAGACGAACACTCGCCACTGCAGTTTAGTCGTCCGGCTTTGTAGCTGCTGGCGCTTGGTTGTTTCTGTGGGACGTCAGTTGGACAGATGACTCCACTGATCTCGCCTGTATCGACCTACCTCTGTCCCAACCTGTCACAGCCTCCCCCCTCTCATCTCACACCCCCCGTGTACCTTCCTGTCTCCTCGTTGCCCACTCACTTTCCCTTTCATGCTGTCTCTCTGTACCTCTCTCTTTCTGTCCCCTCTGCTTCTGCCACTTTATACAACTCTGTCTCTGTCTGTCTGGTCAGGAATGGGAGACATGGCGGTGTCCAACTCCATCGGCAGTAACGTGTTTGACATCCTGGTGGGGCTCGGCCTCCCCTGGGCTCTGAAGACCCTGGCTATCAACTACGGCTCTGATGTAAGACGCACACACACTTCTCAGTCACATCGGAACTTGTTGAATCATCAAATACGGACTCTTTTAAGTTTTAGCAGTATGCTCGTTGTCTTTGCATGACACTTCCTGTTTGCATTGCCCAAAGCAGGATGGGATTTGTAGTGTTAAAACCCAAAACATACATCAGTAAGAAAAAGAAAAACACAATGTGGATGACAGAATGAAAGCTAGGTTTCTTTTGTTTAACTCTGTTTGCAGAGGCTTCCTCATGATGCTGACTCACTAAAATCATATGCTCAAACACACTAATACACACACACACATACACACTGTGTGTGTGTGTGTGTGTGTGTGTGTGTGTGTGTGTGTGTGTGGATGAAACACTGTTTAATGATCATCATCATTAGTTCTATTAAAGGTCCAGTGTGGAACATTTAAGTGGGTCTGCTGACAGAAATGGAATATAATATTCATAACTATGTTTTCATTAGTGTATAATCAGCTGGAAAATAAGAATAGTTGTGTTTCTGTTACCTTAGCGTGAGACTTTTATATCTACAGAGGGAGCAGGTCCTCTTCCACGGAGTCCGCCATGTTAAATGTTTCTACAGTAGCCCAGAATGGACAAACCAAACACCAGCTTTACATAGGACCCTTCGCATTCGTCACAAGTTTTACGGCCACTGTAATTTCTCCTCTATGCTTGAAACAGGAGGTAGATGGTAAATGGACTGTACTTATATAGCGCCTTTCTAGTCTTCCGACCACTCAAAGCGCTTTACAGTACGTATCTCAGGGTGAGGTGAGGGTTATTAAGCCGGTTGCATTCTGCAACTTCACCACGAGACACCGTTTAATTCTACACACTGGACCTTTAAAAATGTCCCTCTTGTCTGTAACATAGTAGGTCTGCACACTTCAGTGTAAGAACAGTTTTTCATCAGCTGCTACTACAACATTGAAATATTTGTCTCTAAGATTTCTGCTCCCACTACAATGGAAGTTAATGAAATTTTGACATTTGCGATGACATTTATAACAATGGGTAGATACCACTAAATTGAATGGAAACTATGTTTGGTTTGTTTTACCCTTTGAAAGCCAACATATCTGCAGAGTGCAGCTCACAGTCCACAGCACGGAGCAGGACACTGAATTAGAGCTGGCCTTTGTTTGATGTTGTCTTTTCATGGTTTAACATGCAGGCCGGCTGGAAACTGCAATCACTATCACACGACCATCTTTTTATGTGACATCATGTACCGGTGCACAGGACTAAACAGGACCGTGTTGTGTCTAACGGTGTGCTTGCATTTAGTTAGCAGCAGGACAGATAAGATACACATCATCTTTAGAGTGTTTTTGAGAGTTTTGTGCAGTGATAAAACATAGCTGATGGTCGAAGTGGGAAAATATGATAAAGACAGAAAACGATGCTGTGTGCTAATCTGTGCACTTCAGATAATAAAACCCGAGCAGAATTTAAAAACATCATCTCAAATATCCCCAAAATAAGTCAACAGTGTAAGCTGATACACTGCTGCATGAGATAACACAAGCTGAATGAAAACACTAACCACAAGATAGAAACTAGAACAACAAAAAGCAATTAAGTGTCAGAGAAATAAGCATGAACAGAAGCAGTAAGACTGTGATATTAAATATGTTTCTGTGTGTGTGTGTGTGTGTCTGGAGGGAGCGAGAGAGAATGAGTGTGGAATTAGTTGCCGAGTTACTGGTTTGATAATGAAAGCAGCTGCGTTATATACAGCACTGTGCCAAATTATCGACACAAATAAATTAAATTAGTGTCTCGCTGTTGTACAAAGAAATGAACTCGGGTGAAGCAAAGCGGTGCAGATAAAAGCAGAGGTGTTAGCAGAGGTGTGCATGTGCTTGTGTTAACTGCACAGAGCCGGCAACGAGGCATTTATTTTACATAAGGTCGAAGGTCAGGAACAAAAGTAACACAGATAGACAAATAAAAGTCTAAATAAAGTAAATATGATAATGACCTAAAACCTGCATTCTCTCTAACTCCCAGCAGGGGGCGACTCCACAGGTTGCAAAAAGAAGTCAGATTGTGTTTTTATGGGGAAATGAACCTCTTAATTGATGTATTACCTCAATAAACTGTTTCCCTGTGTGCTATGGTCTCTATTATTAGTTTCCTACGTTAGTATGTTGTAAATGATGGTGCCATTTACAGTAAAATAGGCAATAAAGCAGGTTGTGCTTCAGCTATGTCATCACTAATCAGGTCCAATCAGCATAGAGGCGTAGCAATCTCTCAAGCTTCACACGCCAAATATGGTCCAACATGGTGACGGCCATAAAGCCAAACTCAAGGCTTTAAAAGACAGTCCTGGACTCTCTGCTTTTCCGTCCCCTCAAAGGTCAGCTCTGTCAAGACGGCTGTGCTCTACATGGAGGATTTGCACACATTAATTCTGCTTCCTCGAGCAGATCCTCTGATCACGGTGATTCCATTGGAATGAATTGATTTTTGTGAAATTCTTAAATCCCGGTGTGTCCAGGCGCTTCAGACCTGAGAGGAAAAGGATTGGCGGGTGTGATGAAAGGATAGTTGTTCTTTTTCTGCATGGTGAAGTCTCACACTTTGTCTCGTTGCAGATCAAACTAAACAGCAAAGGGCTGATCTTCTCCGTGGGGCTCCTGCTGGCCTCTGTGTTTATGACTGTGAGTATACAACAGCATGTCCTCGCCCCAAAACCAGGACAGTCTCTGCCTCTGACAGATCTCTGAGTCCTCTCCATCTGTTTGTTCTCAATCAGTCTATTGATTTGTTCTCCTCCCACCAGCTTCCCTCCCTGTCTGTCCATCTGACTGACTGTCTGCCTGTCTGTCTGTCTGTCTGTCTAGGTCCTCGGAGTTCACCTAAACAAGTGGACGTTGGACAAGCGTCTGGGTTTCACGTGTCTCCTGTTCTACTCTGTCTTCCTGTGCTTCTCCTGCCTCATTGAGTACAACATCTTCACCTTTGTCAACCTGCCAACCTGCCGGGACGACTGAGTCACACATGTACACACACACACACATATACACACCCACTGATATACATATGTGCACACACACACTCCCAACAGAAGTGGTGTTTGCAAGGAATTCCAAGTGAAGTATTGAATAGACGGTGGTGTCCGACCATAGAATGAGAACCACAGAGTATAAATCTAAATTTTAGGGCAGCAAGAGGCAAGAATTATTTGCAAATATCACTCAGTGAGAAGAGATCACACTCTTCTTCTTTTGTTTTTTGTCTTTTTTTGTGATGCCCATCTTCCTGCTCAGTGCAATATGGAGCCGCTCTGGTTGTTTGCTCACAGCCAGTGTGGGATTGATTTAAGGAGCAGAGATGGAATTGACTGACTCGTCACAAAGCCCTCACGCAGGACAGCACTGAGGACGACAACCACGACAACAAAAGAAAAAAAAGAACTATTTGTCCGACTACTGCTCGACACTCCCCGTATTTAGACGTGAAAGTTGTAATGTTTACTAGCTGCTATCCTTTCCTGAGAGGAAAGGCGGGTCTTTTAGATCTACTAATCGAGAGTAATAACGATAAAAGCAATGATGTTAATGGGTGGGAGGGTGTAGCTTAGCGCTGAGGTGTAGATAATGAAGATTTGTCAAACTGTTGAAACAAGAGTCAGAGCCGCGAGTTGAAGTCTTCAGGCAAAGAACAGGACCTGTCGTGCAGATGAGCACATTTTTCAACCTCCGTTATCTATTTCTATTTCTGTTACATGGTCTGTAGAGTGATTTCCAATTATGTTGATTGTTCAGAACATTTTCATATACAGCTACATTTTCAGATTAGAGCTACACAACCACCACCACCACCACCACCACCACCACCACACACACACACAGAACCAGGGCATTATCCAGTCACCTTTTTATAAATGTACTTCAATAGCATCACAGCTGTAGCTTCTGTGTTTTGTACTGGAGAAGAATTAACTTCATGTTAGCTTTACGGAGAGTCCTTCTGTAAATAGCACACCTCTGTAAATACCCCCCAGATGTCATATTTATTATTTATTCATATCATACGCACATTTCTCCTCTGGTGGTCACAAAACACCTGGGCAGGTTTTATTTATGGACCCCAGGGTTGATGAGAATCCACACCTAAGATCTCTACAGACGACCACTCGTGTACAAACAAGCACAATTTCCTTCGACGGCTGATTTAGTTGCGTGATGCGTGTGGATGTTTTAAAAAAATCAGAATTCAAACTTGCACTGAAGAGCTTAAACTAGCTTCACAGGGAGACTCGAACTGTTCCTCCACCTAATGCGTGCTGATTATAAGGAGAGCAATCCTTGTAAGATGAAGCAGGTTTGTATGAGATTATCATATCACGGTTTTAAAGGAGCAAATGTGCGTTTTTTGGGGGGGTGGGTCGGGGTTCTTGTGGTGAGATGGACTGCTGCTTTTTCTCTTCTTGAAGACACCGACCAAATAGACTCAAAACAGTGGCGGCATTATTTCAAACGACAGCCAAGCAAGTTGGACAAGGGATTTCTTCTGTGGTGGATGGATGGATGGTCCTGCTTCACCCCCCTGTGGTCCCAAAGAGGAGGTGAGGTATTTAACTGGTAGTATCGTAGGAGTAGAGTAAAGATGCAATATAAAGCATCAGGACTTTCAGATCCCAGCTGTAATACTTAAAGGTTGGGGTATCAACTTTATTTTTATCCAGGAGTTCTTTGTATTTTGTAATGCCTAATGTCTAGATTTGTCCATATATGGTAGGTTTGTGGTACATAAATATTCCTACTAGTTTTTAGAGCATGTGCAATGTGGTTCGTGAACCCCCCACCAGGGGGATTTTTTTTATTTCACTGCCGAGGCGAGGCCCGCCAGCGAAGTCACTCTATTCCTGTAAGACTTCCACCACTGCAGAAGTGAACACTCATCTGTCAGAGCCTGTTGATTCTCACACAGTATCCATCAAAATGTCAGCTTCTCCTTCCAGATAGGTTCATTTGAAATGTCAAGTGCCCCGCTCCTTTCTTTCTTTTCCTTTTTTTTCTCATTGAGGGAAGACATGTCTGATTTGTTTCAGGTGAATTTTAATTTATTGATCAATAATATCAAATCTGGAAAATATTATCTTTCGATTGTGAGAGATGAATGAATGTTTTTTTGTTTTTTTTGGTTCATATATCATACATGTTTATTTATTTCAGAGACACAGGCAGAGTACTCTGTGCTATGACCGGAAAACAGGGTTTAAATGTGTTTTTGAATCTTATGTAATGCAATAACTATGAGCTTACAAATATGTAAATATGCCACTTTAATGATCAAAGACAAATTTATAATAGTTGAATAGTTAAAAAAATGTATTCTCTTTGTAAATGCTGTCTCTCCACATGTGACACTGTAACGGCTTGTCATTCTTTATCAGTGACTCCAAACAATCAAAACAGGACTGTTAATTACATACAGAGCCCTACAACACTAAACATCATCATGGCCTGTTTGCAAATTATGACTGAGCACAATTGTTTAAATCGTTATCGAATCCTGCAAATCCAACACCCTAATATTTAGAATCTGTGCTAATAATTTTCTTGATCATAATCATGTCATATCAGGGTAGAAATGTTCCTGCTCCTCAGTGACAGCTTTTAATGATTTATTTTATAGGTCCCATTTCCCAGAAAGAAGAACAATGATATAGAGAATATTCTTAGAGAGGATTCAAAGTACGTGTCATTTATTTTGAAGGAGCCAGGTTGCTTATTACCAGAGGAATTCTATGGAAGCCCATTTACACCAAAAAGAAGAGAAAAAAAATTTAATGTTAGTAGAAAAATATACATTGTCAGTAAAGTTAGTAATGAGATGATCAATCAGAAGTTCAACTTCTTAAGTCAAAATTATAAGACTGTTGGGTCAACATTATGAAGTAGTAAGTCCAAATTATGACATTAAATCCAAATTTTGACTCTTAAGTCAAAATCATAATGCTAATTCACAATTATCAGGATGTAAGAATTTCTGTTATTTCTTACTTAGTACTGTCATAATTTGGCAAGAGTAAAATCACAATTTTATTGTCACTTTAAATAAAATTTGATTTTCAAAGTCATACATAGAATTTCAGGACTTATTTGATATTTCTCAATTCAACATTTTTCTTTTTCTTTTCGTGGCAGAAATGGCTTCCATTAATTATCTGAAAGAATTGCTGTTACCTTCATGAAAAGATTAATTAAACCCAAATATATTTTTTTATTATTATTATTATTGGAAACTCAATTCAGCATATATATTAATTGTGTGCTTGACTGTAGACAATTTCACATATTTGCAGATTCATCTGACTTGCTTGCTTGGAGTGACTTTGATTGACTGACTGACTGACTTTAGATGAAGCTAGCAATAATTAATTGGAAGTGTACTAACTGAGCAATGTCTCTGTTTTAATTATAATTTCTGAGCTGAAGTTGGAAGTTGTTGAGAAGCCATGGGACCAATGAAATAAAGTGTTACTTAATTATTTTAAACCTCTGTCAAATCCCAAAATGCTGAAATGACTGTTGGTACACAAAGTTTAGTTTCAAAACATCAACAGTTTGTGATTTTAATAAAATGAAGAAGTGATATTTAAGTCTTTGTATTGTAGCATTCCTGGCTCAAACTAGTATCTATGACTAGCCACAAGCTCATTTTTGGTAGGGTGAGTAAGATACAGATATTTACTCTTAAGTCATACAATCTACTGGCTGCTGAAGAGAAATCACTAAGTATTATCAGTATCTTTATAACCCAGGGCATTTTTTCAGTTTATCATATATATCAGAAAATATCTGTATCATGCACTTTACCATTTAACAACTGATTCTATAGATTATTTGGTTCAATACATTCTGTGCTGCTATTCACTGCATGTACCTAACACCTAAACATGGAGTACCATGTCTTTAAAACTAACCAAACCACCACAAAGACGCTCACGTTTTGAAAAGAGGCGTCTTGTAGAAGAGATTTCTAAATAATTTGTGATATTCACATGGGTGATATTGCTCTTGTACATATGTATATAGATAGGTGTAAATGTATTTATATATTTTTTGTCTCAATCTGTATATCTGTTGAATATATTTTCATAGATCCTAGGTCTCCCTTGTACTCCCCTTTGTTTTGATGTGTTTGAGACCTCTGAAGCTATTGTCCTTTGTTTACTCGCATGGAAATATTTCAGTATAATAAATTATTTAAGGTAAATCTTAATGTACTTTGGGATGAGAGTCCAATGAGTTTTTAGACAGCACTGGATTTAGTTTGAACTGGATATCCTAGATGACTGCATGCTTGTTGCTAGTATAGGATATAAGAGACAGAGTGAGAGTATTTGCAGACGATATGTTTCTTTACGTATCCAAGCTTTACCTCTTCCTACACAGGAAACTTTTCAACAGTTTACTTTGTGTTTCGATGTTTCAAATGTAATTTTAGAGATCATTTTGCTACCTGAGCATTAATAAAGTTGTCTTTGCTTAAGGTAACACAAGTTTTGTCGTACAATAAGTTTTTGTTGGACCTTCACTCACACATGCATGCAGAAACATACATATAAAGGATGACCACTACCTTTTGATATCCATCATTTAAGTGATAGATTTGATGGCAGTGTTTGAAGTACTCTGATATTTCAAGCAACATTTTGTAGAAATTGGTGTATTTGTTATGATTATGTTACTTATGATCAAAAACTAGCAAGTCGATGCCAAACATCAAGCAAGTGCAACAACAGCAGACATAGCAGCCAGCTAATATTGCTTAATAGTCCAACAGCAGTCAGCCCAGCTCGGCGTCTGTCTTTCAGCCTTTTATTTCACCGAGCTCTCACCAACGATGAAGTCAGTCCCAGATTTACTTTCATCTGGTGCCTTCCTCAGCTTCCTCCGTCAACGTCCTTTTCAGGTCCTTCTCCTCTGTCATTATGGCTGCTGAGCCTGGTTACATTGCTGCTTGCTCAGCTCCGGTTCTGGCATGACACCAGCTCCACTCACCATTAGCAATTGCCCGTGCCTCAGGCTTAAAAATCTCCCCTTCTCATTGGTACAAACACTCCCTGTTGCTCTGAGCTTACAGCCTGGGCAGCCCAGCTAACAAACTCAACTAACATTAGCTAACAGTATCTATAGTGTCAGTGTCAGTGTAGCATCAATAATGTAACTAGAGTAAAAAGTACTAAAATCAGTGTGTAAAGAATACAAGTAAATATCCTGCAGTTAATTTACAGTATTAACAAAAGCAAAATATACTTGTATCAGAAATAGAAGTACTCATAATGCAGAATAGCCCCTTTCAGTTTAATTCTAAAAAAATATATCACATTATTGGATTATTATGTGATGGCCCTCCAACCTGCTTGCAGGAGCAGCTTGCAGATATATCATCTGGGCACCATGACTGCTGGTGAAAAAAAGGTGAATACCGAGGGGATCAACAAAGTGATTAGAAATCATCTTCTTGGAACCATGAATGTAAACACAAAATTGTCAATCAAGTAGATATTGAGATATTTTTCAAAACAGGTG
Source organism: Argyrosomus regius (assembly GCA_946959425.1). Lineage (NCBI taxonomy): Eukaryota > Metazoa > Chordata > Actinopteri > Sciaenidae > Argyrosomus > Argyrosomus regius. The sequence continues at coordinate 24,490,000 of OX336894.1, forward strand.
AAAACTTTGACCTGTGCACATTTCAGTCAAGCATTGATGCCTAACAAGGGTCTTTGACCTAAATGTTGTATTTTTATCACTAAACAACTCTCTACCATGAAATCTGTTTATAATAATAATAGTATAATAGCATAAGTACTATATAGTGTCTGTAAGGGGCTGGGGCCTGTGTTGTGGAATGCAGCAGCTTTCTTGGATACAGCCCTGAGTTGAGGTGACTTTTAAGCCCGTGGAGATGGCAGATGACTGACATGTTGAGCATTGCCATTTAAAGATCAGCATCCACCAGCTGATTGGTCAGTGAGAGGCACTGAGCTTGGACAGAAAGTGAAGTGATGACGTCAGGCGAACAAACAGATACAGATAGATAAAAAGATTTTAAAAGATGTGACAGAAATCTTGAACTTTCACAAAAGTATTTGATCGGGTAGCTCCTTCAGCAGGTCATTTGTCTCTACTGCTGCCTTGACACACTGCTACTACTAACTTACTGCACTAGTTTGTTGCATTAAAAGACGCACACTTAGTTTTTGCTTAAATAATTCCCGCCTGCTAACAGTGCTCTCTACAAATACCAGAAACTGAGTCCTCCTGGTTATGTTCTTTTTCAGGATGCCTTTGTAACATCTGTCCAGGGATTACAGATGGATAATTCTGGTATGTTTACAGCAACAATGTGCACAGCCCTTGTCAAATAAGTTGCCACTATTGAGAGTTTTAATGCACATCTTTGTGTGTATAAATGACATTTAGCATATTTTGTTTTTGTTTCATTTTAGATTCTCCCTTTGCCACACTTCATATTCATCGTATTAGTTTTCTATAACATGTTCATGTATGTAGTTTTGCCTGGAAGACTCTTAAACTTTATTGGTGGAGAGAAATGTGTCATAAATCCAGTGTTTCATGTCAAGGTAGTGGTGAAGTACAAGTACAACAGAATGTCACAAAATATAAATGATCTAAATATTATAACATTAAAAAACAAACATTAAGTCAGGTGTGTAAATCCATTTCAAACATTTATTAAGTGCAAAAGAATATTTATGACATCATTCAATGACAGATGTTTTTTGACACCATATAGAATATTATAGATATGGAAAAGCCGTCTGTGAAAAATCCCCGCACAGAGACACATAAATACTCACTTTGCTTTATCAAAGAAGTGAAGTTAGATCACCAATAACGTGGCAGTATGAGACAACTCAAACTAGATATACACGGTGAGCTATGTACAGGTTACATACAGATGATACATGACATTAATGCTACTCGACTGCCTCCGAGAGCTCTCAGGTTTCCTTCAGCTGCATCACTTTTCAGTCCCCTCCGTGCTCACCTCGCCTCACACATCTCATCAATGTAAAACAGGAAAGAATGGAGTGTTATACTTCAATACGCTTGGTAAATAAACAGCATATCTATTTGACTTTCTGACTACTGGAACCTTAAAAATTCACAATAAAATTTCAAGTATTTGACTGACAGTACCAAACTCAATACTGATGTAGACTGGATTGCAGAGTGCGCCCATCTCAGTAACATTCCCCCTCCTGTCCGCTGTACCCGCACATATCTTTGTCTTTCTCTACGTTTCACTGTGTGACCTCAGACCAGCTTTAAAGCCCACGTATCCCACCAGGATAAAAACCTTTAACGTTTGTCAGTATTACAGAGACTTCTATAATTAGAAGACGGCAGCCAGCCGCAGTTGCTCCTCAGTCACATATTATCAATCTGAATGGAAAGGATGCCCTTAAAAAAAACAATATCTATCAGCTATGATACAGTATCTTTCATATCACCAGGATAATCAGTAAATACATAAATGAATGTTACATTTTTTGAACACTGGCAGACCTGCCTGTTTCTAACATTAAACAAACTACATGCAAGAACAGGAAATTTTACAAAGTTTAAAATGTTAATCCTTAAGATTATCATATCAAAATGAGGCATTATGTATATTACACGCTCCGATGATAATGTTGGGATCTACCTGCAGATATGCAGCTTTGATGCACAGGAAATGCTGCATGTCGAACACAGAAGGGAAAAGCCAGAGGCTCATCAAACAGTGACGGAGCCACAGCAAAGATCTGACAGAGATTCATCATCTTTAGATTCTCTTCCAGTTTCAAGTCAGCACAGAAAAGGAGCCTCTGATATATCAGCAAGTCTACAAAGAAAAAGACAAAGTCTTGGCACATCAACGTGTGTTTCCGGGTCTTGGGAAGTACTACTGCTTTTGTGTGAAGGCTGACAAATTGACTCAAGTGATGTCACATGAGTCAGTGTTGGTTGATGCTGAAGACTACAAAAACTCTGGAGTCGTGAAGTTAGAAAGAAGTGATGTCACCACACCTTGTAGCCTGTTCCTCCTCTCTGCTTGAGGCTACATTAGCCACTATTAGCAAAACACATCCCAATCTGTGACGGGAAATTTCAGTGGTCGAGTTGCATTGTGGGTAATGTAGGTGTCAAGACTGTGGATTAAAAAAAGACAAAATGTCTGGTGCTTTTTTTATGGTTCGGTTAATTCGGTTTGCTAGTTTGTTGAGGTTCAGTACAGTTCTTCTTCTTCTTTTAATGTGTAGAGTAAGGTATACTGCCCCTCAGAGGCCAATCATGTTCTGCTTCCAACAGAACTCTGAAAATATTTGAAAAAACACACCACATGTGTAACACCAAACCACAAGCCAGCAGCCACAGCATCACTGAGTCAGTACAGAAAAGTTGCACAATGGGGCTCTTTATAGTTGTTGTTTTGTTTTTTTAACATTATATAGATGTTAAAGTCTTAAAGTTCTAGCCTTACAGCTGACTTCCTCTTGCATTTGTTTCTAATGAATTTGTCCCGCTTCCATAAATGTTGACCACTTGGGGAATCTTACATTGCTGTGTGCACCAGTCGCCACTAGGTGTCACCAACACCCATGAAAATATCCCAACAATCTGAAGGCTTAACAGTTTCAAAACACAAACAGCATAAAAACACAGTTTACCAGCAACTGTAACAAGTAAATCAAACTTACACCTATCACCTAAATAAACTATCTGTTGTACGTTTAAAGTGATTGATCAAAGATTAGTCTCTCGTGTCTGAGATCTGATTTCCCTCTATGTACCCTAAAGGTAACAACAAGAACAGCTTACCCTGAATCAGCACCTGCAGCATTAATGCAGGAGCTGGAACACATTTTAGTTCATGTGGTCTTTACAGTATCTCAAACATCTCTACCTGAAGTGTGTTTAGACTTGTGTTCAGCAAGTTGCTCTGATGCCAAGGAAGTTAAAAACAAAAAAACTCCATCTCTCTCACTTCCTTCCCTGCTTTCCTCTTTTCCTCTTTCACCCATGTCTGTCAGACAAAACTTTCCAGCGAGAGGAAATGTGTTGTCCAAAAGGAGAAGTCAGGCTTTGTAAGGACTGGCACGACACAGCGTCTTGCCCAGTTGAACTCAATGTCAACATGCTGACCCTTTTCAGTCTCACGGAACCTTGTTTGTTGGAGATGACGGGCGACACTGTCACAGCTGGGAGACAAAGACCCTGTTCAGACTGTCAGCGAGCCCCCCTGCTACAGTCATATCGATATGGAGTTTCCATTGAGGTGGCTGGGCGGCAGGCTGAGGCTCAGAGTAGGACTCAGGCCTAAGCTAAGACTGGACTGGGCAGAGGGGGCCGATGGGTCCATGCTGAGGTCATTCAGGTTGGCCTGGCTGTCGGAGGTCACAGTGAGGTCGTTGAGGTTGAGTGTAGGATTCGGGGGAGCTGGTGACGATGAGGTCTTGCCGTTGGCCACGCGGCGGAACACAAAGTGGAAGGGAGTGGCCTGCGAGCGGCTGTGGAGCTCAGCCTTGATCTTTTGGGGGTGGGTGTCAGGTGCCAGCTGCTGGCTGCTGCCCTCCACCACCAGGAACAGGCTGTAGTTCTCAGGGTCTGACACTTTAAACTTGTGGGCGCACAGCTGACACACCTCCTCCACGGTGGCGTAAGGTCTGACCTGCAGAGTCTTGGCTGTGCAGCCGCTGTCCAGCTCCTGCAGCGCGACCCGTAGGTAATTCTGAGGGACAGTCAGAAGAAGAACACAATGAGACTGTGGCACACGTAACACAGACATTAAGCCTGAAGTGGAACTTCAGGGAGAATTCAAGAATTCCAGTCCTGTTCCGTCTCGTGAGCGTAAATAAAAGAGAGATCATCTCGTTGTGGAGAAAGGTTGAACATTTTTCATCGTAGATTTCGTCAATGAAATGAACATTTCTCAGCATCATGTTTTCAGTGGAGGACAGTTGAAATAGTTCCATTATAAAAAGAGAACAACTGAACCTTTTGAGAACCAAGTCTGAGAACGTTCTCAACTATTTGGGATAAGTTCCTGTCCGCCCAGACGACGGTTGGAGCGAGTAACCGAACTGAAATACTTCCAATGTACACGTCATCAGTAACTCCTTTTTAACGGCGTCTGAGTAACCGTTTGTTATGTATTATAGTCTCAGGACAAATAACCACTTACTGATACTGACACTGATTTAGCAGGGGTCGGCAACCTAGCCAGATGTGGATCTTTTGATGACTGCATCTGGCTCGCAGACAGGGGTGAAAGTAAGCCGGTACGGTCCGGTACTGCGTACCACTAAAACATTCAGTGGTGGTACGCAGTACCAGGAAGATGGGAGAGTAGCTGCCTGCTATTATGCCTCATTCAGAACCAGTCATGGCCGCACTCTGGGTCAGAAAATAGATCCGCTAGCAATATGCAGTCTTGAAAACTACTTTGTCGGTTTAAAAATTCCTTTTAACTCATTCCGACTTGTTTCTGAACTGTCCGTGCTGTGTTTTAGTCCATGCTGGACGGAGCCTTGGCCAGGCATCTCCCTCTCTCCCCCTCCCCTCGGAGAGAGCCCGGTGGTCTCCTCTGCGCCCAGGCCTTCCAAACGTGTACCACACGTTTAATGTCTTTACGTTCGTTGCAAAATGTCCCAATTAAAATCAGTAGGAGAGTAAGCAGTTGTGTTTCGTGTTATTTTGTTCAATTTTAACGATACAGAACAGCTCAGAAAAGAAACTGCTCATGAGCTAATGACCGGAGATTTCACTCAGCAGTACGTGAGTGCGCATGCGCGTCTACATCCGAAACACAGCGGTTGCTATGGGGATCGGTGCATGATCGGGACCATGCAGCACCCAAAGTCGCGTTAATGTTAAGAAGTATTTTATTTATTACTGGTTAGCTTCAGTATAACAACGCTATTAAACAGAATAAATTCAGAGACTTGTTATACTCTAAAACTGTTGGTCTTACTTAAAAATGCACACATTTATTTGTATTCAGTGTTAAAAAATATTATATGGCTCTCACGGAAATACATTTTAAAATATGTGGCTTTCATGGCTCTCTCAGCCAAAAAGGTTCCCGACCCCTGAGCTAGGTGCTTCAGACTTTTGTAATCTTAAGAACCAGCTCAAAAAAACTGATGTGAAAGACAATTTAAGTTAAGGTGTCGAGTGTGAGTGTGAGTTTTTACCTGGAAGTCATCAAAGGATGGGGCAGAGCGTTGGGTGGTACGCCGGCGGTGCCACTGGTGGAGTGTGTCCCTGGTTTCAGAGCTCAGCACTCTGGCTGCCTGCTCCTCCTGGATGTTTCTGATCAGGGACATAGCTCCATAGGCGCTGGTCAGATAGTAACCACCTGGACGTGAACACAAAGAGGCGGAGGGTTAACAATGTTGAGTCGTTCTTCAGATGCTTGGCGTCTTGAGTGTTTAGGGTGAAGCCTACAACAGACCTTCTCCGTGAAGCAGTGACGGGTCCAGCAGCTCCATCATGTAAAGTATCTCATTGTCCAGCTGCGGCATGTCGCACTGGGCCAGCACGTAGGTCAGCATGGGCAGGAAGTCATCAGCACCGTACAGACGACCTGAGACACAAACAGAGCAGGGTGGTGAGTTTAAACATCATCATTTCATACCTTTTTATCATTGTGTCTTCATGCGTTGAAATATTCACCTGAATTGTCCTCCATGATGGTGTAGATGAGTTTGCAGACTCTCAGCAGCATGGTGACCTTCTTCTCAGGGGAGTACAGTTTACTCATGGTGAGGAACTTGTGCTTGATCTTCTCTATGGCCATGGGGTCTGGGGGCAGCGTGTCGGCCACTCCCATTTCCTGCGGAGGCCGGGCCTTGGCCAATGACAGGTTCTCCTTCAGCTCCTGCCACTCCCCGCTGCGCACCTGGAACTCCTGCAGGGCCATGCTCACCACCGGTTTGAGGGGCTTCAGGACGCATTTGTGCATGGCCTTTTCCAGGACCCGGTCTGGAGAGGGGAGGACACAGGTGAGCTTCTTCACATGTTCACAGTTTGTCTAATTCAACAGTCAGTTCAAACTCAGCTGAATAAAAGAGATCAGAGAGCCAAACAATTTTAAATAAGTTGAAGGTTATTCTGTTTGCTGCAAACTAAAAAAGATGTTTAATCTGAGTGGAGGGAATATTTATTTATCCAGATGTTTGGAAGATTGGCTCTTTGAAAATCCTGGAAATGTGTTCAGAACAACAGGAAGTGAAGCTAAATGACCTCTTCGGCTTTTCAGTTATTTATCTTTCTGAAAAACGATTTCTTCGCTGAACAACAGCTAAAACTTCATAAACAACATTTCATATCATAGTTCTTCGTGAGATGGAACTTTAGTGTTGCTTATTAAGTCATGAATAATTCATGTTGTAGATACATTTTAAAGTTTTCCAGGTCTTTAAGACTCTGTTGTGTTCCAGCATTTAGTTTGTATACTGTATATTCATGCATCAACAATTCCAAACATGTATTTCTCTGTTTATTAGATGGGGCTTGGTAACTTTACAATGCCCTCTCATCTGGCTGTTTTGCTGCGAGTCAGCTTTGGTTATTTGCCGACTTGAACACACAAACTTCACGACAATGTGAGAGGGATGTGAGAAGCTGAGACCGTCGTCCTGTTTGTTTTTTCACGATGCATCTGATGTGCGTGAAAAGTGGATTGAACTTTGGTAGAGAGGCTGAACACACAGACAGGACCTATAAATAAAGAAGCTGAAAAGTTCAACGCTGCGGCTCGACAACTTTGCAAGGCTGTAGAAGCAGCTGGAGGTCACAGCAGTGCATGGCTGCACAACCTGAACTTTTGCCTGCCTGAGGAATGAAGAAACACTGCTGACATTTTCATCCGTGAAGGAAGCGCTCTGCTCCTCCGGAGTTTGTTTGATATCTGCAGGATGACTCAGATAACAGCCTGTAAAGGTTCACGGATCATTATTCTGGAGTCATTTCAGGGCATTAACGTTAACATCTCAGTCCTCATCATGAGCTAGTCAGAGACTGTCAGGTACAAGTGATGTGTGAAAGCAAAGCTCGTTATCTCGCCATTCGCCATCTGTCCAAGACGGTTGAGTGTGTTGTTGCTGCTGACAGTGTCAACATCAGCTTTTACAAGCTCAGCTCGTGCAGTCTGACTAACACCAACCATGATATCATAATATAGACAGGATGGATGCAGAGAGGGAGGCCAAACCACAGCACTGCTGAATAAGGACCACGTGTGTGTGTGTTGTTGATTTTCCTCCAGAAAGGGTGAAGTCAGCAGGGTTTTTTTGTTTTTTTTTCAGCTGAGCGCATTCGCAGACAGATTTTAACTTTCCACCACAGTCGGACGACATTCAGCATCTGCTGTTCACATCGATGCCGTTCACGTCACTCCACCTCCCTCCGGGTCTTAATGGAAAATTTATCCACACCCACTGATCACCGATACCTGCCCGTACCTTCGGCTGGAACTGAACCCAGCAGGACACTCTCACTTCCTCATTCCATAACTACATGAACTGGTTCAAGAGTTGCCAGGAATAAGAGTGCCCGGCACGCTGAGCTGGCACAATTAGTGTTGTTTTTTTGTTCTGGTACTTTTAACTGGCACGCTACAGTCTTCTCGCTAGAGAAGACTGAGTGAATGTTGTTGGCCTTCAGTAATCCGGGATGTTATCATGTACCAGAACAAGAGGCTGCTGACATCCCGAAAGTGTTACTGAAACACTTCCTCCACGTTCACAGAGATTTTCAGAAATAATAATAAAAGTTTAAAGATTCCCGGAACAACCTGCGACAGGTACAGGAGGAAAACACTAATGTTTCAGTCAACTTGGCAACCATTACTGCCTGAAAGCACCTCCGTGCTGCATGTTAAGGTCAAACTCTTTTCTTAAAAACAATAGCAGAGTGTACTGAAGGTGTGCTCCAAAACCACACGCTACACTCTGAACGACCTCCACAGTCTGTAAGTAGGTAGAACCCTGAAGAAGGCCCAGTCTGTCCTGGCTGACCTCAGCCACCCCCTGAACTCTGAGTTTGAGTTGTTACCGTCAGGCTGCAGATACCCTGTGCCAAGATGCAAGACTAACAGACACAAAAACTCTTTTGTTGCTGCTGCCATCGGCCAACTTAACAGCTCCATTTGAGTTGCACATACAATTGTAATGTGGCATGTATTTATTGTTTGTGTTGTTACTGCCCCTGCACCACAAACTGCCCCTCAGATAATAAAGATGACCTTGAACCTTCTTCACAATATTATCCAGACTTTCTTTTAAAGACTCATTTTTATTTGTCACATACAATGTGAGTAGTACAATGCATTGTGGTCTGCTCTTCAGCTGAAAAACGTCCATCACAGTGTCACCATGTTTTGTTTTGTCAAGGCAACAGCCCAAACCCAAAAACATTGACTTTACTGTAATGGGGAAGTGAGAGAAGCAGCAAACATTCACATTAGAATACTGAAGCAGTGAATTTGGGGTTATTTGCTTGAAAAATGAATAAATGATGATCTGATTATGAAATCATTTCTGATTCATTTCTGTCATTGGCTTTTCCATTTCAGTTTTAGCCGGGCTACAACAATTATCTGTGACTGTTTTCAAAAAGCCACTGCTCCCAGTTTCTCCAGTGTTCATGTCAGTGTTTCCTGTCACTGGAAACTGAACATATTTGAGCTCAGCACTGTTCATCAGACAAAACAAGACATCTGCACATGGCAGCTTGGACTCTATAATGGCCATTTTTCATGATTTCCTTACATGTCAATCAGTATGGGTGTATAGTGGTCTTAATAATTCATGTGTGAATTTGAGTGAAAAGTCTCTCTTATCTGATTTTCTAGGCAAAACAATGAATCGAGGAAATAATCAGCTTATGAATCCATAATAAAAATAATCATTAGCACACAGTGAGGGGACTGAGTGATAAAAAGTTCTTCTCGGATTCTTCTCCTCGAGCTGAAGAATCAGTGGACTCCCCACAGGTCTGTTAAAGTGATTAAAAACGGAGAACGTTGTGCCAACATTCCTCACTCCTGGCATTAAGTTCAGGGCTCTCTTCATGGAACTCTAAAGGGGAGAAAGGTCTGCAGACACACAAATTAGACTTCTCAAAGTCAAGCTGTGTGTCTTACAAGTTTGTCACTTTCACCGTGGTCACATGTTTCCATCCTACAGAGGAATGGCTGAGACTGAATGCTGACCCCTCTGCACCTTTGTGTCCTGTCCTGGCTTCAAAGTGAATTCATGCACCGAGTTTACAGCTTCACCTTTAGAGTCAGAGTCAGTTATTTGTGTATTACAGACAGACGCTGGAAAACACAGGAGTCAGTCTGCTTATCAGCCAAGGACAGCCTAAACAAGCCACAGGGCCTCTTCCCTCTTTATATAAACATCCTCTCACCAAACATCCTCTCTGTCCTCTCCTAACCTTCAACCAAACCCTCGTCCTGATTGTACAAGGAAATGTCAACATTAAAGAGGTAATCCCCACACGCCTCACACACCTTCTCATTGCCGTCACTGCTGTGTGATTGAGGCCCGAGCTGTGTGATGCTTTTACCTTTCACACACATGTAAACACACACAGGATGGCCTGTAGACATGGAAGCAGTGGGACTGTGTGTCCTTGTAGAACAGATAGCCTGGTATAATCAGGAGGTGTGTCCATCTGTCCTGTCACTGAACCAAAGAGCTCTGCTGATACAGATTACTCACTTCCTGCTTCCATGATATGGACATTATAAATAGCCTTTGTGTCTGTCTTTGGGTCGTGCAAACAATTCAGTAATCAGTCTTTAAAAACCCTGTTCTGATTAATTTCAGTATCTGCTGGATGAAGTTGATTTGGTAAAAAAAACCCTGTCCTATCACTGTATGTCATTTAATATCCATGTGGAAAGGAAAGGAAGTAAAGGGCGAGTCTGGCTCTGCCCAAAAGTAACAAAATAAACCGAGCAGCACCTCGAAACTCACTAATTAACACGATATATCTGATTAGTTTCTTCTGGCTCTAGCTTCATCTTCAGCCGCCTGATGTGAGAGTGGTATCGATTATGTCATCAAACTCTCTGCAAGAAAAGCAATAAGGATATTTCCTAAAATGTAAAACTCTTTTTTTAATCCAGTGAAGCTGACAAATGAAGACACTTCATCATGCTGATGTAACAACCCTCTAAAATCTGTTAAACGCAGAAACCATAAAAAAGTCCTGCTCTTTGATTTGTAACATTATACTCAGAGACAGAGATATATGATACTGTATATGATCATTTTCCCACTCATATTCTCACAGTTTGTTCGTGCAAGAACAGACAGGAGAAAGGTCTAGCTGGTATCCTTAGATAAAAATACCTGTCAGGGTTGTCTTAATTAATCAAATCAATAATAATGATCACTACTGAAAATGAGCCTTGATGTGAAAGGGAGAGTTCTGACATGCTGTTTTTCTCGACTGTTGGCGTTTTCACTTCAAGGTCAGATCTCAGTTCCTCCGACACAAACACGGCAGAGCCATCCAGCTGCTGATGTTATCATGGACACTTTGTGAAACACACACACACACACACACACACACACACACACACACACACACACACACACACACACACACACACACACACACACACACACACACACACACACACACACACACAGCTTCATGACGAGCTGGTTCTGCTGGGAGAGAGTGTGGGACGGCTGGAATACAAGGAACTCTATTCTGCCCCACCACCACCAACACTCCCCTCGCCCCGCCTCAACATCCTGAACCCAAACACACACATGGCTGGGTTGCTGAATGAGCGCTGAATGAGGAACAACAACAACAACATCAGCAGCAGCAGCAGATTAGAAACTCAGTGTCTGTCTCCTCTGAGTGATCTCCTTTCTTTCCCTGACGTCCTGTGCCACGTGTATTTTTAGGTCAGCTCTACGTTTGCTGGATTTTTCCATTATTCCATTTAATGGACCAATCAGCCATCCCTCATTTACATTAAATACTGCATGAAAGCACCAACAGTCGTTCCAAAAGTGCAGTCACATTACCTTAAAGCAAGGAGAGAAAGAGAGAGAGAGCAAAAGAAACTCAAAACCAAGACAGACGTGCAAACAGAGTAAACAGACGAGGGCATGACAGAGAGTGGAGGGGGCTTGCCTCAGATCCTCTCACTCTGATTGGAGAGTTGGTTTAAAAGAACTGGACTTGGAGTAACTGCACGACTTGGCAGACAGTCACCCAAGTGCATCTGGGCCAGCCGGCCGGCTGGTCTTTTTTTTTTTTTTTTTTTTAATTGAGTTGAACAGAAAACACTCTGAAGCTGCCACAACAAAATGTTGTGCAACTCTTCCAAGAAGTCAAACCGCAGCAGTTCCCAAAGCGTTGCATGAGAGAAAAACAGACCATTCCGAAAACAAGGCATGAAAACACACACAGACCAATCTATGAATCTTACACCGGCACCAGATGTCAATCAAACCTAAACCTTCAATCTTCAATCTTCCTCTTTGATCCAGACATGAAGAAAAATAAAAAGTAATATTTACTCTGACTCAGTTTTAATACATGTTCCCTAAATCCCCAACAAGAATCACTTCCTGTGTGCCTTGCTGAACATGTTAAAGCTGTTAAAGTTACATCAGTTGGTAAATGATGCGATTCAGTAGATGTTGGACTTGTGAGACACAAAATGGAGGCATCGGAGGCTGATATATCCGGACTGTCAGTCCCCAGTGTGACTCAAGCTCAAAAAAACACTGAATCCTACATTTCCCATTATGCAACTGGATAGTTTTTGTAATGCAGCCTTTCTATTACAAATGAGGTCTGAAGCACAGGCTACGAAAACACTGATGACATCACTATGACATCATCGGACGACGTGTTCTGTTTTCACTGAACTTCACTGATCGTATGTAAAACTGGTGAAATGCTCCTTTAATAAAAAATGTGCTGACACTGCCACTAATAAGATGTCCAAATGAGTCCAGTCAAAATCTCATCAACACTTCAAAAGTGGCTACAGAACTGACAGAAATGTCAACATTCGTGATCAGTGTTCATCAAGCGGAACGATTCTTCAGCCGATTCATGACTGACATAATTACAGCCCTCTGGTGAACTGTTTGAACGGGGCCAGTAGGAACAGGTTGGTTCAACAGTCCTCTTCCTCCTGACATAAAACCCTCTTTGTGCTCTCTGTTTACATGTTACTCTGTCCAGAGTCTAACGCAGCCACTGAATCTTGGCCTAAATGATTCAAACTGCTCTTCCGGCAGGTGTGAGTGCATGTGTGAGTGTGTGTGTGTGAGTGTGTGTGTGTGTGAGCGTTCTTATGTATCTATGCAGTTGTGTCTACTTTCCCCCTTTCATGTTGCTGTCATGGTATTGTAAGGTGCAATAAAGGCTGGATATAATAAAGGAAATGCAAATATTAGTGTTGGATTACAGATTTCAGTTTCAAAAGGTAAGTCTGATTTGACTCCACCTGTCCGTTCTTTGTTTTTCAAGTGGATTCTGACTTATCAGGACACGACAACCAACAATTATCTAAAATGACCCTGGTGGCCGTGGTTATTGCACACATGAACATAGGTGTGCACATGTAGCGGCACACATGTGAGGATGATGTCCTCACTGATAAAATGTTGAAGTGAAACCGCCACGTCTGCATTAAACTCTTTCTGTGACACAGTGTTGGTCCTAAAAATAATCACTAATGATTTGCAAACACACACATTAATCACTCCCACCAGCCTCTCTGTTGAGTTGACAATGAGGTCGTGCTGCTTAAAAGGTAGAGATGAAGCAATCGAGCAGTCACAGCACGTCAGCTGTAATGTAGTTGACTGAGCTTTTAGGCACACGACACACATCCACAATGACTATAATTAAAGCATTAAGCTGACATTGTTTCCACAGCGAGGTAACGGTTACATCTGCAGTGCACAAGCTGGTAAAACCAGTGAAACAAGGGTGACGCGACGAGAGCAAGAGCTAAATGCGGTGGAACTATTTCTTTTGGTACTCACCGATCTGGTCTTCTGGAATGAGGCTCTCAATTGGAGGCTCAAGCTCAGAGCTCTGTCGCAGGTAGCTCTTCATCTGAGTGATGAACTGGCGGAGAGTCTGCAGCAGCTCCAGTCCAGAGGCGTAGCCCTGCCAAGCCTGGGTGCCTGCCCCCTCGCCCATGTAGCTGAGGTAGTCCTGCACCAGGCAGCCAAAATACGAGCCTTTATCCCTGGACAGCTCCACTACCCTGCGGATCGCCCTCTTCTCCGGTGTCAGCAGCGAGTTGAAAACGCCGCTCATCTTGCGCAGCTGTCCTCTCAGGGCCTTCTGCAGCACCAGTGCGCTGGCGCTGGGGCGCCGCTTTGTGCGGTGTCCCGGTGGCACCATGGTCAGGTCCTGGTCTTGGTCCTGGTCACTCTCGAGACTGACGCCGTAGTCGGGCTCCTCCTCGTCCTCGTCATCTTCGTCATCGTCGTCCTCCTCCATACTGCAGTAAGGCAGGTGGGGAGGTGGGAGGGAGAGGGGGAGGTGGGTGTTGAAGTCAGCCACAGTGGGAGGGCTGGGGTCATGCAGAGGAGGAAGGAAGAAGGCCGAGGACTGGGAGAAATCCAGAGAGTCTGAGGAATCTGTGGAAATGCTCATGTCGCTCAGCCGCTGGCCACCGCTACCGCATTGCTCAACTGCTTCTTCTTCTCCTCCTGCCACAACTGACTGCTTGCTTGTTGTCATCAGTGAAGGGTCTGGAGGACTGCTCGAGTCCTGGTCAGAGGTTCTGCCAGTATTACGCAGTTTGGCTCTTTTAAGGGCCTTCTCAATAGTCTGTTCCTCTAGCGCCAAGTGGCACTGGGCATCCTCCTGACTGGATGATGGTGAGGCCTTGACCCGACGTGGGGAGGAGGAGAGAGATGATAGAGAGATTGGCAGGGAGGGCCGAGGGATGGATATGGGGGAGCTGATGCTGAGTCTCTTGGGAGGTGAGGATGAGGGGCTGATGCTTAGCGAGGAGCCAAGGCGAGAAAGGAGGCTGCTCCCCCTCTCCCTCTCCCTCTCCTCCACCTTCTCCTTGGGGACATTGATCCAAGAGATCTTCTCCGGCATACTGCGTTGTCGGAGAGGACGGGCTGAGTGCCGTGACGTAAAGCGAGGTGGTGGTGGGCGAGGAGGGGGGGACCGTGACACACTGTCTGCAGTGCTCAGCTTCTGACTGCTGCTGTTGCTGGTTTCACTGTTATTGTCCTGTAGCCCGGTGTTTCTGCCAAGGCTCTGCAGGTTGCTTTGACGTGACTGGCTGCTGTCACCGTGATCTGAGCTACAGTCGTCAGAGCGTTGAGTGTCCTTGTTGTCAGTATCTAGGTTGCTGCTAACAGGTTCCTCCCTCAGGCCTTGCTTAGTTGTGCCTGAGGGATCTGAAGCGGTGTTGCCGTCTGGTTGGTGAACCTTTATGAAGAGGGGGTTGATAAAGCAAAGAGCTCCATTAGACTGGCAACAATCAAGCTCAGATGGTGTGCGAGTTCGAAGCTGAGGATATCCTGGGGTGGTTGCCAAGGAGACTGTGCTCTGGGAAGGTGGAGGTGGCCTGTCAGGAGCAGCTATTCCTGAGACTGAGCCCTTCGTCTTGTGGCACAACTGAGCATCCCAGAAGCCTGTGTGAGACAGAGAGAGGAATATTCTACTTAGATCAAGTCAAAACACAAAACATAATAGTATGTGGACTGAAGCCAACATTAGCGTGGCCAAACCTGAGCCACAGATTCAGGAGCTGCCTCTTCACCAGCTTTCAGACAAAAGAATTAAAAGAGTAGTCACTGATTGTCGCATTATAGCTTTGTTGGACTCACAATGGACAATTTTTAAAAAGGGATTCTTCCTTCCTTAAAACCTGAAGGCCTACATTACCCACAATGCAACCGCCAACAGTTTAGTCAGACATTCCAGGGTGCTCATTACATCTACTGTATCCTAGACCCTCCAGCCTCATGCAGAGATGAGGAGTGGGCTGGTTATGGTACCCTGAGGTTTCCCGACCAGCCCTAACCCCTAACCCGTGACTGGGACGACCCGTGAATAAATCAACACTGCTTATCAGGGTCGAAATTCAACCTTTAACCTCGTAACCCTAACCCCTCACGGTGACTCAAGTGACATCACTTAAGGTAATTTATCAGACTGTGTGCAGCTTCCCCTGGAGAAAGATTACTGAGAGACAACAAGAGGTGCAGCAGTACATTTATTGTTAACTGCACTGCAGAACACATTGAGTATGTTGGTATGCTGCATGAACTAAATAATTATAGTCTCATTAGTCTAATTACAGTCCATGTCAGGGCACGCGAGAACATAAATTCCAGCTATAAAGTTTTGTCGATTAGTTGCTGACTGTTGTCAAAACTGTGCTAATGAGCACATCGCATCAAGCGTACGATAAATCCCGTTTGTAACAATTTCAAGCACATGACATCAAACAAGACGGAGTTATCAGTCAGTAATAGTGTCATCGTTGTTGACATGATTAGTCTGAAAATGGTTCCAATGAACACGCTCATTCATTTGTGATCATTACAGAGGTGTTTCGATGAGTGGAGGTAGTCTAAAACAGGTCCTGTCTGCACATACAGACTGTGTCAAAGCAATAACAAATGCTATAAAGATATTTTTCCTTCACATACACAGTTATTGAACTGAGTCCGAACAATACTGACATTTAGCTTTGCATATATCAGACTACTTACTAAACATCTGCAAATGCTTAACTCTGACCTGCAAGAATTACAACCTAAAGTCCTAAAGGTTTTTGTATGTGGATAAGACAACCCCCAAAACTCTGGTACATATTGCCAACTAAGCTCACTCATCCACTCCCAATGACTCAATACAAGTCCTGCAATTACCGGGCTCATAAAACCTCTAAATGCTGCTTTGTCCAAAATCACCTCAGTGCTTCAGAGCTTCAGAGCTTCAGAGCTTCAGAGCTTCAGCCTGTTGGGGAGCTTTTACCCCAGCCAATGAGAAAGAGCACTAAACTACTGTAACACAACACTTTGTTGAGCCTTTAGAGCCCGAGCCGTACCAGACAGAGCACAACAAGACAGACGCGCACCAGTGGCAACAATACCACATGAGGAATACTAGTACCAGACACCGAGCAGCTCCTTCACACGACTACAGAGCAGAAAAGAGAGGGCAACAATACTCACTGTGATCCCAAAGCTCAGTGACACACAGACGAGCTGTTGATCCGACTCTGTAAACTTCTGATGGTGTTGCAGAAGACACACTGCTGCGTGTGCACAAGCTGAAACTCGACTGACTTCTCTGGCTCACTCACGCTCGGTCTCTGTTATGACTCAC
Organism: Argyrosomus regius; assembly: GCA_946959425.1. Classification (NCBI taxonomy): domain Eukaryota; kingdom Metazoa; phylum Chordata; class Actinopteri; family Sciaenidae; genus Argyrosomus; species Argyrosomus regius. Next base: position 24,506,710 of record OX336894.1, read on the forward strand.
TCATGTTGATGTGTGTGTGGGTGGGCTCTTAGCACAGTATTCCCGCCTCCCTCCCTCTCAGCAGAAATTGCGTGGTCTGTCTCTGTTTTTCTCTCTCTAATACACCAAGACTAAGATTTTTCCTATTTCACACCTACTCTACTCTTGTGTACTCCGTCTGCTATTAAAAACCTCTGCTTTACGCACTCTTTGTATGACTTACTACGGTTTGTTACAGACATTTCACAAATGACACTTCTAATTCTGTGGAATTAAATGATTACTCAGTTCTACATACCAGCATGCTCGCACAAGTATATGCAGAGCACAGCAAAGTACTGTTACGGTGTTCAAACACACACACACACACACACACACACACACACACACACACAGACACACAGACACACACACTGCACCTGGGTCAGAGAGCACAGAGGAATGTGGTTTGGCATGGTTGATGTAAGAACTGGGAAAGTCAAGGGTAAATCAGTGGTAACTTGTAGAGAGAGATGACAGCTGAACTGGAGCCAAAAATAGATCGCACACACACACTGTACGGGACATGAAGTCACTTTTTTCAGACTGCCGCACTGCTGCATCCCTTTTATATGCTCCAACACTCGGGCTGAGCGATAAACGTGTTATCTCAAAGAGCTGAGAATGAGAAGTTGTGGCTGCTCTAAAGCTGAAAGGTAAATAATCTGAAGTGATATGTGGCTGAGTCTGTCAGTTTTACTGAGCACATCAGTACACATGAAACAACTATAAAAAAGGTTATCAACTTTGTGTATGTTCCTCACGCTGTCCACCTGTGGCTGTGGATTATCTTTGCAAATGGTTTAGAGTAGATGTAGAAAACAAAAGGAGTCTCTGACTTCCAGAAGATAAGGCAAACCTGCAGCAGAGCAGAGTAAAGTACATCTTATCGATCTGTTGCTTGCAGGTTCTTCTACTGTAGATGCAGAGACAGATATTGTATTTTTTTCAAACCTCTTTCTCCAACATTTTCAACCTCTGAGCAAACTCTAAACATCAGCATGCCGAACATTGTTTGAAAAGCACAAGCTGTTAAATTTAAGAACGCTTGCATGCAGTTTGGCTGATGAGTAACACCAATTTCGCGGAAACAGTGACAGAAATATCCTGCGGTAACCATGACTTGTTGGCAGTGATGAATGCAGAATGTATTTCATTTATTTTATGTATTTGTTTCACTAAACAACAACAAAAAAAGCAAAACAAATATAGGAGAATTTCCGGTTCTTGACCTAATAAATAATCTTAATTCAGGATAAACTCACTTCATGATATTAAATCTAGACATCTGAAGTCACAGTTCATTTTCTGAAAGACTGCAGAATAAATCTTCAGAGAAAAGTGAATTGACAGTAAGCTCTGCTGTAATTTGACACATCATTTTCTTTGATTTATTATCATTAATCAGTGCTACATAGCTGATATAGCTTTAGAAAAGAAATACCAAACTAATGTATGAATGAATGTACAACCAGCTTGTTCAAAGTGGGCCAGTGACTGACGTCACTACATAAATGTATTTTGATTGGTCAAAATGCAGCAATTAATCAACTGAGCTGGATGGGGAACTGGGGAAAAGCAGGCAACTTCCCCAGAGTCCTACAGACTAACAGGGACCCAGTTTATCTGTGTGGTGAATAGTTTGTAGTTATTTGGTTACAAATATGAAGTGATCTGACTTTTTCTCTTCTGATACTTATTCCAAAACCTCATCCCAAGAGTATGTTTTTACACCACACTGTCTGAAAGGCAATGGCATAGTTTCCATGTAAGATAACATAAACCAGGTCACTAAAAATTCAGTTGGCAGCCTACCAACATTATGGCATTGACAAAAAAAATATATTTAATGTGGATCAGTCGCATCCAGCTGATAGCTGATCCACTAAATAATCAGTATCTGGTACCAATCCTTTGGTCTGGATTGATGCATCTCTTGTAGAATACAGCACCAAAGCACAGACAAAAAACTAAGTGTTAAGTGGGGCTGTGTGTCAGAATCAAGTTTTAATACCCAATATTAAGACTGTGACAATAACTGCAGTACTGCAACCATGTGACGGCTACCATGGAGATGAAGTCCTTACAGTCGCCGGGTCAATTTCATGTTATTCCATTGCAATGCATTGTTTTTCCCAACAATAAGAACAAATCCATACTGTCACCACCAATCAGAGCTAATGTCGTTGTTACTTGTTCTGCATTGCATTAGTGTGTTGACTTTAGCAAGCTGGTCCGAATGCTAATAAAAGCTAAGATTAGCGACATGATGATAAAAAGATCATTTTTTCTCATGTTTTCGCTTCTTCCATACAGAGATTGATGCTCCCTTGGCTTTTCTTGTGCTAAATAATAACTATGATCCTCCGTTTGTTGTTTAACTTCCATAAACTTCTGACAAAACACAAAACATTTAGTAGTAGCAAACACTTCTTCTTCTACATCTTCTTTTTCTGCTACACGCTCTGTAGAGCCCTTTGTCCTCTGGCTCCATTAAATTGGCCAAGTTTCTCATACTTTAAGTTCAACCCTTACTTTATAACTTTATAATAAAGAGAAGTACCTTCAGCCTTCCTCAAACTGAACAGGTGGACAGACATACTGTATAACACGTAATCTGACACTGTGAAGACGTCACAGTCAACACTACTCTTTTCTCATCTTCGACAGCTATAAATGTTCATATGTACGTCAGTACAGCCTTTGAGTAGATCTATTCACTGTTGCTCAATTACCTTCATACACACAAAACCCACCATTGTGTCACCTCACTAAACAGGAACCCTTTTATGAATGAAAAAGAGAGAGAGAGAGAGCGAGAGACTGAGGAATACAAGAGAGAAAACAGAGAGAAAATGTATGTCTGTAGATCATTTGAGACCACATTAAAGGGAGCGTGCCATCTAATCATTGTGTGTCATCCTGAACTCTTTTAAGAGGCTTTTGGGTGGAGGGACACTGGAAGTCTGGCAGTCTCAGCTCACAGTGCAAATGATAGCTCAGAGCTGAGTCACAGCAGCAGAGCCTGAATGAACACAAAGGTCACTCTGAGTGGGTTATGAAAGAGGAAGTGGGGTCTAAGATAAACACCTACACACTTTTAAAGCACTATTTTTAAGTTAAGAAAAAAGCTATGTAGTGTAGTCAGAATATATGAATAAAAATGTGCAAAGATTAGTGTTGAAGACTGTAAGAAGGCCGAGGCTGATAGGAGAGAAGAAAAAGCTCCAGAGGCACCCAGCTCTGGTCCATGCCCAGCCTTGCTGCACTGATCTGGGCCTGGAAGAGGCTTTTGTCCCTGGGGGTGAGTCATTTAGCACTGGTATGCCATTTAATCCTTAGAGCAGGGGGGGAATGTGTTCGAGATGGGCTTTACGAGTGTCATGCCTCAGGAAAAAAAAGGCTATTTTTTTTTTTTTCTTTACACACAACAGATGTGGAGATGTGGGACAGAGGAAAATACTTTTCTGAATCTGTAAGAGGCTCGAGGAAGTACACAAATAACAGTAAATGCTTCAAACTGACTGCAGATGTGTCACTGTTGATGCAATAAGGAAGATTTATAGTAAACACACAACATGTCATTGTGTCATCAGACAGTGATATATATACTATACCTCTGCACACATGTCCTACTGTGCGCATATCTTTTCATAGATCCTTTCTGGAGATCATCATGGAAAGACCTAATGATGTACATTTACACACCTTCTGCCTAGTCAACATTACACACACATGATTTCATACTAGCTAATTTACACATGCCACATTTGTAAATGTTATCTTGTATGTGTTATCTAACTTTGTGGTTTTCACACACTCTCACATTGATAGTATCTGACCTTCAGCCTGCCACAGATAGCCCTGATTGCATGCTCGTCTCCTACATATACATTCAAACAAGAAAACAAACCTGCTCCAAGTTTAGCGACCTCCTCAAGATCAGCAGATGTTCTGGCTGAAGCGATGGCCTCTGGGAGCTTCAGAGTGAAGGGCAACACATCCCTAAAAAAAAAAAAAGGGACAAAAGTTTGATTGAAAGGCAGAAAGAAAAAGAAAAGTGAGTGAGAGAAGGCGGGACTGAAAGCCTATTCCTATAAGTGTGAGTCACTGTGTTGGAAGAGAGGAGCATGGCTTAGCCTGGGTGTGTGGTGTTGGCTGAACTGTATATTCAACCACACAGCCGGAGGGTAATCTGTGCCTGCTGCTCTCCTCCCTGTGCGTCTTTTACAACATGTTTCAAAGGCTTCCATCATGCAAACCTGAGTGATCAAAGCTAGAAATGATACCTACACTACAAAACCTTTAAATGTGACTGAAGCACTATTGTTGAAACGATGACTACAGAAACAGAACGTGGCCTGAAACTGTGTGGATATGACTGTGAAATGGCTGTTCAGATATTTAGGAAACAATGCAAGTAAAATAATGCAGAAATATAAGGTTCATATATGTCATTTAAATATGCCAAGCTGTGTCTTTGTCAGTGGTTTGACACTATTTCACTGGTGTACAGGTGGCATTAACACAGCAAGAAACACAGCAATGTGTCAACAAAGGCAGCTAGCTTTAGCTAGCATGTAAACATAGATGTAAACAGCATTTAAAAAATTTTGAACAGACACATATCACCAGTTTAACTTACATTGAGACAATTATTTTTTGTTCTTAAAGTTTTCTGAAATTTTATGTCTGCATATGAGACGATTTATTTATTTGTTGGTGTATTTAAAAAGGAGCCGTGTGCCACACATGTACAGCATGGTGCTATTTTTCATGTGTTGTCCCTGGCAGAGAATGTTGTGAGTGACAACGTGGCTGTGTGTCCTTCAACTGTTTGTCACGGTCTGATATTCGTGGAGAAATCCTTCCACTGTTGTTGAACAATGATCACAGTCGACTGTCATTGATGATCTTGTGAAATCCACAGACACAAACAGACAATGTGAGTAAAATACAACTAAATAACATCTAGATGTATTTAGGTCGTTTTGTTTCCACTAATCTGAAAGAAGACATGTCAGGGAAGCAGGAATAAAACAGGTTTTATTTCATGACCTCAAGGATACACACAATGTTATTTGGAATGTAAACGTTGGGTTACTTAACGTAATCCCTGGTTCTTTGATAACAGAGTGAGGTGTTTCACTATGGGAATCGCTTCTGGCGAGACCATTACGGAAGCTCCAATGACACAACGGCTGTCTCTGACAGACAGGTTGACATGTGGGGAAGGCCCCGCCCCCTCTATATACCACGGTCGACCGCCCCGTCCGGGCCATTATTATCGGTTTCTTCCCTCATACATGCAAGGAGGGAATTGTTGGTGAAACACCTCACTCTGTCATCAAAGAACCAGGGATTACGTTAAGTAACCCAACGTTCTTTTTCTAACTTCGCTCGGTGTTTCACTATGGGAGATATAGACCACTCCCGGAATGCATAATCTCCCGAAGTCATCTGGCTCCTGACCCAGACTGGGATGACATCAACCAGTTTCTGAAGCACCAGACTCCAGCACTGCGTGAGCTAGGGATGGACCTGAGACATCCAACCTATAGAATCTCACGAAAGTGTGCGGTGAAGCCCAACTCACCGCCGCACAAATGTCCTCCACCCTAATTCCTTTAAACAGAGCCCATGACGTAGCCATGCTCCTGGGGGAGTGTGCTTTCAAACCTGCAGGGGGCTGCAGGGGAGTGTTCAATCTGCCCTCCTCCGCTGACCCAAACAGCGGAGGATGAAAAGCCTTTAATTCCACTGTGGGGCATCTGTAAGCAGATTCCACCACCTTAGGTATGAACGCCGGGTTGGGCCATAAACACACCTTACACAAGCCCGGCGCAAACTGCAAGCAAGCCGGGCGGGTTGACAGCGCCTGTAAATCACTCACTCGCTTCGCAGTAGTCAAAGCGAGGAGGAGAGCGGTCTTGAGTGACAAAAACTTCAGACCCACCACCTCCAAAGGTTCAAAATGGGTGTTGTGAGAGTGTCTAACACAACTGCCAAGTCCCATAATGGCACCATAGGCCTGGAAACTGGCAGTTTCCGGCACACTCCGTTTATAAAGCGGCATACCAACGGATGCTGGCCCGCTGGCTTATCCCCCTATGTGGCATGCTGAAATAGCGGCCAGATACACCTTGATTGTGGAAAAGGCTTTACCCTTTTTCAGCAGGTCTTGGAGAAAACAGAGAATGTCTCTCACTGAGCACTGAAAAGAAACAATACGTTTGGCCTCACACCACTCCTCAAACACTCACTTACAACTGTATAATGAGCGAGTGGATGAAGCCCTTGCACACTGAATAGTGTCGATCACGTTCTGAGGCAGTCCAACAGCGCCCAAATTTAACCTCTCATGGGCCAGGCCCAGAGAGCCACCTGCTCTGGATGGGGGTGGTAAATCTCCCCCCTGGCCTGAGACAAGAGGTCCCTGCGCAGCGGCAGGGGCCAAGGTTGGCCTGATAATAGTTGAACTATCTCCGCTATCCAGTGTTTGGACGGCCACCTTGGGGCTATCAAAACCTCTCAAAACCTCTCACTCTGGTCAGTGTGGGGGAGATCAGACTGAGAGGAGGAAATGCGTACAGCAGGACGTTTGGCCATGGGTGCGCCAGTGCATCCACACCTAACGGTGCATCCTCCTCTGTTATGAGAAATACAGCTGACAATGCGCGAACAGATCTACGACAGCCCGGCCAAATCTTTGCCACAGCTGGCTCACCACCTGGGAATGGAGTTTACATTCCCCGAACAGAGGGTTTCCTCTTGACATGAGATCTGCGCCCCTGTTCAGCACTCCCGCTACGTGCGTCGCCTGCAGCGACCCGAGCCAAGAGACGCTCCACAGAATTATTTTCCGTGCCAGCTTGTGAAGCCGTGGAGAGCGCGTGCCTCCCTGACGGTTCATGTATGCCACCGCCGTGGAGTTGTCGGATTTCACCAGCACATGCTGCCCTCTCAGATGAGGGAGAAAATGTTTTAAGGCCAGAAACACTGCCATCAACTCGAGATAGTTTATATGCGCCTGAGCCAGCTCCACTGACCAGATGCCATTCACTGCTCTGCCCTTGAATGTCGATCCCCAACCTGTCATGGACGCGTCCGTTGTTATGACAACCTTTGACGCCACCGTCCCCAGGCTGACACCCTGTGAGAAAATCGCCGGACTGGTGGAGAGCCGCCGTGCACTCTGGAGAAACGGTCACCGAGCGAGAAAGATGACGGCGGAGACACAGTCTTAACGATGCTACCCATCTCTGCACATCCCTCATCAGCAGGAGGCCCAGCCTCACTACTGAAATGACCGATGCCATTAGACCCAGCAGCCGTAGACACAGTCTGAACTGCACCGCTGTCCCCGGTTGAAACCGGGCCAGACACTGATTGAACGACTGTAGCCTCTCCTCCGATAGCGTGGCACGATATCTGAGGGAGGCTATATTGAGACCCAGATAGGAGATGCATTGTGCGGGCAGTACTCGGCTTTTGGTCCAGCTTATTCTGAAACCCAGGCCACTGAGGTGAGACGTCACTGTCTCCACATCCCTGAGCGCCTGCTCCCATGAATGAGAGCATATAAGATAATCGTCTATGTACGAAAATATTCTGATACCTCTGCTCCTTAACGGAGACAATGCTGCTTCCACACATTTGCTGAAAACCCGTGGAACCAGCGAGAGACCAAACGGGAGCAATCTGTATTCGTAGGCTATGCCCCGGTGAGCAAACCTGAGGAATTTCCTGTGTGCAGGGAAAATCTCGATGTGAAAATATGCATCTGCTAGATCGATTGTGGCAAACCAGTCACCAGGGCGGATAGACTGACACAACACTTTTATTGTTAACATTCTGAATGTGTATTTTCTCAGATGACTGTTTAACACACGCAGATCTAGAATGGGACGCAGTGATCCCCCTTTCTTTGGAATGAGGAAGTAGCTGGAGTAAAATCCCTGTTGACTCTCCTCGATCGGGACCACTCTGATTGCTCTTTTGAGTAAAAAAAGAATCGATTTCGTTCTGTAACACCTGTGCAGCTTCCCCCTCTGCTACTGACATCAAAACACCGTTGAATCTCTGTGGTTTTGTAGCAAACTGAAGCCTGTATCCCCGGGAAACAGTGACCGTGGCTGCTGGCTCCTGAAACCGGAGCCGCTGCTCTGAACTCCTCTCTTCTCCTCTTTGCCGGAGGAGGAACAGGTGATGAGGGGCATGGCGCACCGCCTCTTCCCACCCCCTGGTGGCCACTGCGGCGAGAGAGTGCTCCCCAGGGCTTGTTATTCCCCGCTCTCAGCTGCTGGTCGCTGCGACCGGCACTCGGTCTGGGAGCCGGTCTCGCATCCCCCTGTCTTCCTCGACCTTGACCGAGCGAACCCGGTGTGAGGTGGGGGCCGTGGGATCTGCTTTCATGGCAAACACAGCTCGAATGCCTCACCCTCCTGCTTTCTCTGTGTGCTGGTTTCCCGCATTTTCTCCAGAGCTGGGCCGAAGAGACCCTAGGTGGGGTCGTAGGCGGCGTCCATGACCTCCGCTTTTTGAGTGTCACCCAGTCCTGACAGGGAGAGCCACAGAGCCCTTTCTCCCGCGACTGCCAGGCCCATGACGCGCCCACAGCCCTGCACAGCCCCATGGGAGGAGCGCAGGAGGAGGTCGTTAACCACACAGATTTCGTCCCACAGCACCGGGTTCAGGACCCCCGAATCCAACTGACGGCCCATCTCCTCCAAAATCTCCGCTTGATAAGCCGACAACAGCGTGACGGCGTTTAGCGAGCAGACCGACTGCGCAGCATATTTGTACATACGCTGTTACACACCCGCTGCTGTACACTCCGTTTTACCGGGCAGGGAGATGTGCGAAGACGCTGAGATGGATCGGCGCCTCTCGGGTGGAGGTGGTAGGCCAGTGAAGGCTCCACAGCCGGGGGTTCGGCCAGCCCCAGCTCTGCCATGCCATGCACCTCTAGCTTGGAGTAGCCCTGTATGGTTACCTTGCTCTTCAACAGGCTCGACCAGAACCGACTCATCTCGGCCATGCAGGCCGGGACCGCCAGGAGCAGCTGCTTGGCCGGAGGGAGCCTTTTCCCGTCGTACAGGTCCCTCGTCGCCCCCTCCGTGTCCTGAGCTGCCGGTCAGGGGATATTCAGTTTAGCCACGGCTCGTTTGCAAACCTCGTACAGGTTGTGTACAGGTTGTTGGAGCGGCTGCTTCGGTTGAGCTTGGGGGTCTGGATTGCGTGGGGAAGGTAGAGTCCTCCTCTCCTTCCTCCATGTCATCCAATTCGAGGATGTCAGAACCGATCTCACCGTCTGCATCGTCGTCTCCCTCCTGCCTGAAGACATCTTCGAACAGCGGGGGTATGGGCTGAACCTCCTCCATCGAGTCTGCCCAGACCCTCGGGGCTTGTGGCTGATGGGTAGCATGGATCTCCTGAGCGGTATCTGAAGCGGCGAGGGAGAGGTCCTTGCCGTCAGTACCTGTCATAGCCACTCTCAATCTCCTCTCCAGGATCTTCACCGGCATGGTGGAGCAATGTGCACAAACCTGCGGGTCCGCTAGCGCCGCCTGAGCGTGCTTAGCTCCCATGCACACTATACACATAGGGTGGGGGTCTCTGCCCGAAATCGTTGCTCCACATGATGAGGGGCAACGGCGGGAAGAGCCCTTCCCCTCCTTCTGCCCGGCTCCTATGAAGGGGGCTGCGGGGACAGACATGCCAACTGGGGGAGAAATGTAGTACTATAGGGGTGAGCCTAGTTTAAAAATTTTGAATGGGGTATATAGTCGGTGTGAGCCTAACTATAACCTGTCGTGTGGAGCATAGTCCACCGCTATGCGTTAACTATGCTCCGAATGACGGTGGCTAACAGGCTAATGTGAGCACCTAGCCGAGCTCGAGTGAACGTAGCCCGAAGCTAGCACAGGACACCCAGTAGGTAAGCACCTGGTGACCTGTCGAGTAGCTCGCCACAACGCAGTCGCAATCCCACCGTAAGTAACCGTCAGCACAGTCCAGAGTCTGTTGGTGCCGCGCTAGGCAACGTTTCCCTTAAGGGGACATCTGATAGCAGTTAAGCTAGCAACCAACTTGACAATCGGATGCACTGAGGGAGCTCTTGTAATTCCTCTGAGGAAGAAAGCGAGAATGGCCTGGACGGGGCGGACGACCATGGTATATAGAGGGGGCGGGGCCTTCCCCACAAGTCGACCTGTCTGTCAGAGACAGACATTGTGTCATTGGAGCTTCCGTAATGGTCTCGCCAGAAGCAATTCCCATAGTGAAACACCGAGCGAAGTTAGAAAAAGAACTGACTTGCTGTTTAATGATTTGTCACTGCACACAAACAAAGTGACTGGAATGAAAGAAGCATACTGTTTCCAATTATATTGTTAAAAATCATGCTTTCAAAACACAACAGCGAGTAAAGATGAGACAAATGTGACTCCAGATCTGGCACCGTAGGTGCTGTGTGCAGTGGAATAGTTGTACACGAGTCGTGTATTTTTATTCTAACTATGTAAAAATGGACGTGTGCTTCCTCGTTCAGATAAAGGTTTGTGGAGGGGGCGTGGTGCATCAGCTGCAGGGGCGAGGTGTGGAGAGGACTCAGGAGAGCAACGCCTGGGGAGATGATTAGCACACCTGCATCCAGTCGTCTAATCTCTCTCCCCTTTTTAACACAGTAGCGTGCTGGACCTGGGAAGCTGGCTGAGAACTGACACGACACTAAAATGGCAGCAACAGCATGGCGGTGGGCAAGCACACAGAAAAAGCTTTGCGATCGTCTCAGAGAATTGTGTGTTGTAACAAATAAAGAAGTGTTGACCGGCATCCTTCTGCATACTGAAACCCACGGTGGCAGCGGTGAATGCTACAAGGTTAAAAAGATGGAATACTTTGTGGAATGCTTCCTTCTTTGCCTTTGTTGTTGTTTTAGCTTTGCACCTGAACTCCTTTCTACACACAAAAATGATTTATGAGTTTTATTATAAAGTAAGACACGCTATATGAAACATACAGTGTCTGACCATTTTGGATTACATCATTACGGCAACTTAGATTTGATTTCAGACATCAATATTTCACTTTCTTTTGACTTTTTATCTACAAGCTTTCAGCACAGGGAGAGAGAGAGGAGTGTCAGTGTGAGGATACATGAACCATGCTGAGGGGACATTCTGAGCTTTAGTGATGTCACCATTAAAAGCATGCTGAATTAGTTATTAGCAGTTCCTCTTTAAAGCGTACCCAACTACTGTGGCTGGATCACTGATACTGAAGAAAAAAAAATGTCTACAATCTATCAACAGATTTATGGACGTTGACACATGAAGGACATCAGAGATAATGACATCTTCGAGAAGTGTAAGTCACATGGAAACTAAAAATACCTTCTGTGTGTTCTAAATTATGACTCAGAGGAGAAAAGGAGAACCCATTTTGATGCGAATTACGGCTCACACCTCACTCCTCTCACACTGCACCCCCCTCCTTCAGTTCTCCTCCCCTCCTCCTCCTCTTCCTGGTTTCAGATCATGTCTGTGTGAAATATACATGTGTATTAAACATTTAGGTGCATCACATCAGTGTGGTTTGCATGTCTTTCTGTAATCAGTGACTAAGTGATGAACTCACCTGCTGATGCAGCAGAAAGCCACCAGACGGAAAAGGTCTGCGAAGCTCAGGCCTGATCCCTCCAAGGAGAAAGCTGCAGGAGCACACAACAGCACGATCAAGACAAAAGTGCAAGACACTCTGAATCCTCAAATATCATATAACAGAAATCATGTTAACACTACAAGCATCTGTCGTGTTGTAACTTACTTCACTGGCAAACAGGTCATAACTGAGAAAGAGGCACAATAGCTAGCGCCAAGCTTTAAACAAATACATGCAAAGGAATGCTTGATTTCATCTTCATAATCCCTAGATTCACTTGAATTCCCCTGAGGAACACAATCACATTGTAATCACTTAAGATGTTACTTAACAGATTAGTAAAACAACACTTTGTTGGAATAACAGGTCATGGTGTGGAGCAGAAAAACGTAAGCATGCAGGTAGAACAAGAAATTGGCTCAATGACAGCATGGTACAGTAAAGGCTTTGTGACCAACATCTGGGTGTGGATACGGGCATGTGTGTACTAATAACTGTGTGTGTGTATAAGAGAAAGAAAATGAGACACCGTCGATACACGCTGACGTGTTCAAAGTAAGAAGAAAAAAAATAAAGACAGAGTCTGAGTCTTCTGCAGTTATGTCTTCATGTGTCTTCATTGAATCCAACAGACTTGTAAAACAAGTGCTTCAATATGGAGACGGATGCAGATAAAGTGAGAGAACAAAGGTGTTTAGACTTTGGAGGGAATGAGGGAAGTGGGTTAAATCCAAACATATGTGAAGATGGCAGCAGGCCCACAACATACAACTGTCCTCATCTGTCTCAGAGCTCCGCTGAGTCTCACACGTAACTAAACTTTAGACCATGCTCATTGCAGCAGTGCAAGTTTGAACACTATAATAGGAACTAATGGCAGGGAGGTAAGAGCTAGAGCACGCTGTTGTGTGAATAATAAATATATTAAAGTCCAAATAAATAAGGAGACAGATGACAAGTTTCCAAGTTTAGCTTACAAGAAAATATCTTATCATTGATTATTGATTTTGTTATAGGCACTACCACACATTAGTACACACAGTGTCAGCTCAAGTAACCTAAACAGGCGGATTTTAGCTTTGTCAGCAAAGCAGCTGATATTAATATTAACACACACTTATTAGCCACTGATATTTAGCTGCCTAAATTAAACTACCTAGCTCATGAGCTAAAGTTGGACATTTAAAGCTCCACTAATCAATATTTTTAGAATAACGAAGTATCAAAAGGCCATGTGTAATATGCAATTGGTGTCTTTCAGCTCTTGTTTTGGTTTAATGTTCAAAACTTTAGTGTTCTGGTTCTGTCTCACAGCTCTCACCTCGTTTCCAGCAGAAGAATTCAAATGTTTTCAGTGAAAAAGCTCCAATATAAAAAAATAAACCCACTGTGCAGACAAAGTTAGCAACTTGCTGGTAAATACTATGGAACATTTAGCAGCTAAAGAACCAGAGATTCATTCATTTGGTGGACACAAACATGACTCCAAATGAATGATAATGTTGCTTTAGGCAACTGGCAACTGTTTGATAACATACCGTATATCACCTTAAAACAACTTGACTTGTAATATATGTAAATTTTGTTGTTCAGTTGCCCCAAAAATCCCCAAAAAATCAAATCTGGCAATATCCCATAAAAGAACTACTAAATAATACAAAGAATCTTAGCAGTAGTTTAGTACAGAGCTAAAGACCACCAAACCATACTTACTTTGGACTTCACATGGCACATTGGCCAATATCTGGCAAACACAACAATTTAGCATAACTCAACAGCTGCTTTCTCTTTAAGAACACAAGCTCTGACAGGTCCTGTCACATATTAAGATTCCAGTTTCTGAGTAACGTGAGTCACATAAAAGAGAAATTAATTCCAGTCAGTCATTTATTGCAACATACACAGTTGAATTGTCTCCTGTTGTGATCCAGAAAAGAATGTGAACAATGCTCGCAAAGAATCGTTGACTGAACACAAACACACAATAACCAGATTATTTAGCTTTAAAGACGGCAAGTATGCTACAATAAAATTGGTTTGAGTAACAGATCCATGAGTTTGAAGGGAGACTCCAAAACACCTGATAGAGGAAGGACTTAACAATTCTGGAAAGGGACCCCTCATGGAAAGAGGGCTAAAAATCAGTACCCAAGTAGACGTACTGTTATATTAGTGAGTTGTTAGTTGATGTTTAATGCAATTTCAATAGCAGGCCATCAGCTGAAAGATCAAGAGATAGAAGATGATAAATTATTAAGTATGAATGGATCAGACTGAGGCCACTTGTTTTCATAAAGATACACATAAAGCTACTAAAAACCTTTTGAACCTGTGTAGAACACATGAAGTTCATAGAGCCTCATCTGTCTACGTTTGGTTTCTGTGTCTCCAAACCGTCAGTCCTTAAATTACTCCCAACTCCTGCTGTTCTGGTCAGCGTGCTCACCTCTTCAGACCTGTGTCTGCTACAGTGTTTTGTTTTTGTTCAAGGTTTTCATTGGCCCGCAGTGTGTGTTCTTCATGGTGTGCGCAAAAAATAGAACAGAGTGAGCAGAGCACCGTGCCACGTCTGAACAGGACAGTTTGTTAACATGGATGCTGAAAGGAAGCGGGAAACACTGTGTGTGCCAGGCGCAAGCACAGAAATGCAGATGAAATGTTTGGACATGATTCAAATTATAGGTCTACTCAGTACAGAATTATGATTTTAACAGAAGTGAAGTACATCATATAATGTAATGCATACTTAGGCATTAAATTAGAGGCTATAATAAAAGTACGTACCAATAAGTATCCAAAAAAAATGAGCTAATTATAGTAACGAGTAGTTGTAATTCATACTTCCATCCTTACAGGCACCACAGTTATGTCCACGGTGAACAGGAATGTGTGCTTGCATGTATCTGATTGGCCGATAGCACCTCGTAAGATGATGCTGAACTGAGTTGCAACTTTCAACTTTGGAGAACTCTGGAGTTCTTCAGAAATCTACTGTGTTGAACAGATTATTCTTAATATGAAAGGTCATTACTTAAATTTCTGCAGAATTAAGATAATTAAATTACTACAATGGATGAGAACTTAAAGGTTACTTTTTACAGAAGTCTTTCTGAATGGACGTCTGTATTTATTGTTCTCTTCATAATAAGAGAGACATGAGTGAGTCTTCAGTCTACACCTTTTACCACTCGTCAGCACCAACAGAAAAGGCGCTCAAGGCTGCACTGGGCGGTGACTCACATGCAGCACATACTCTCACTAAGTAAGCATTTGGAAATTCCAGTGTGTTGCAGACAGAGACAAGTGTGATCACACACAGGTACAAAAGAGGTGAGATGTTGAGTTAAAGCTTCAGGAAAATCCCTTTTTTGTTAGGGAACTAAAAATAGAACAAAAAGACAAAAAGAACAGTGAAGGCAAACAGTGACGTTCCAGAGTTATATCTGACGCAGAGAAGATAACCTTGGAACAAAGCCTCAAGGAGAACGCTGTACAGAGTAGATGGTTCTTTCTGGAGGGCTTATTTTATACATTATATATTTTGTAGTTGGTTATAGTTTGAGCCTTTTTATGCAGTGTTTGTTTCTACACGCCTGGGTTGGTATTAATCGCACTGGGACACACCAAGTCATGAATTCTTGTGTTCTAACACATCTTCAGTACTCTCTCAGTACTTTTGTTCCATCTAACTGAATCACTGTGGTTTGGACTTGAGTTTCACTCCTCTGTTCTTGTTGGTCCTTTCAGATATCAGCCTCGTTTTACAGTTTACTGATCACTCTCAGAGCTTTACGGAGTTACTGCTGATGCTGCAAGCCGACTGTCCTGCTGCTGCTTCACATTTCATTAAAACTACTTGAGCCGCGCAGAAGTTTCCATCCAAAAGTATGTTACTTTATGGTCATGATGCTATTCACATTCTAAGAAGGACTGACTGGAGTAAAAGTTACTTTAGAATTTATGTTAGTTAATGGTTATGAGGGACACCTTCTTAACTTTGATGAAATGATTGATCACATTTTTTCTTGATGAATCCAAGCTCTACATATATGCAGTATGTATAATCCATCATAAATCTGGAATGTGATGATTTACATCAAACATTTCCTCATTTTCAAACAACACAAATGTGCAATGCGGCCATATTTGAAGCTAATAAAGACTTTAAGAGTGTTTTTTGGCCTAAAGGAGTTTCTATTCATTGCAGTGAAAAAACAAAATCTACACACTATTCTGTGTTTATACTAGATGTGGGTCATAATGATTTAGGCCTGTATGATTTCATTTAATCATTTCATCATTTCTGCATTATTATTCTTCAAGTGCTCTGTCCAAAATCTATAATTGGGTTGCAGCAGCGCGGGAATTCCAGCCAATTTCATCAGCATATTTCCTGTGATAACCTGTTCAATTGTTTGTGTTGCTGAACGAGGACTTGATTAGAAGATTTATGCATTGACATAAAAAAACAAACAGTGATGCTTACTGTACTGGCTCTCCTTCACGGGGAAGTCTTTGACTGGAACTGCAGAGTCTTTGTCCATACGCAGAGAAATGACTTTCTTCTGCAGGCTGGTCGACTTCCTCACCACAAATGTCTGCAGGCCAGGGAGGGAAACATCCAATCAGAACATATTTATATATGTATTATAAATATGTATTATTATGTACTTTCTATATTTATACACTTATATAGACATGTATACATGCACACCGTACATAAGTACCCAGTCAATGTGTAGAAAGTAATCTATTATTGTAATCTATATTGTATTTAAAGTCTACAGAAGACTTGATCTCTATATAGACATCTTTTGTTGCTTTTTATAAAAATATGAATACTTATAAACACCTAATTTTTGCACACTTGTATATATGTAACAGTTCTTTGTTAGTTACCAGTCTTAAGCTCTTGAGTTCTTGTTTTTGTTCTTTAAAGTTTATTGAAAGTACACTGAGAACAACAGTCAGAGTCCTTTGTGTGAGTCAGGAAAGCTACGATGATATTTTTGCTTGACTGTACAGTGTTGAACATCGGACACAGTTTGATTAGTCATCGTTATCTGTTAGTTATGATGCTGTTCACATTCTGAAAGGTTTGACTGAAGTTCAGTAAAAGAAACTTTGAGAAAAGTTTTGTTGACGCAATTTATTTGAGTTTCACCAAACAGCACGACAACTTTCAGAATTGTGATAAAAGGGAATTTAGGGAATAGACTCCATCTTGAATCTGCAATGTGATGATCTATTATTTTACTTTTTATAGTTTTTACACACAAAAAAATCTAACCACCATTTTGCTTGCTAGTAAAAAAAAAAAGGTTGGCCTAATTTGATTCACTACAGACCACCATCATCATCATCATCATCATCATCATCATCATCATCATCATCATCATGATGAGATGAGAAAGATGAGTCTATGATGATCATGATGATCATCATAGACTCATCTTTGTCTAACTTTCTGGCAGTGGATTAACATCCTGTCCAGTGTTTACATTACAAAGATGTTCAGGTTGAGGTTGGACTGCGTTAGAAGAGTTTATTGGTAGCAAAGATTCTGGGAGTTGTAGTCTGCGGTGTGTCGTGTTGTATTGCACTGAGGAAGTGTTGAACTCATTGCTTCTCCTTCTCTGTGTGTGTGCTAAGTGAATTTTTTACACACAAGTGAAAGCTTTAAGTCAACAGTTTTGGATACAAGAAGCCACAGTGGCTGCTGCTCCCTCACCCCAGTGGGTTGGCTCTGCAGTATACGGGTGGCGTTGTGGTGGCTGAGGCCCAGCTGTAGCCACACGGCATGTGTGTGCACCAGTCTGTCCAGAACGCTGAGCCGCCGATGGAGGGAGTCGTAGCCTGAGTCTCTTGCTCCGGCCAGCCCTGCTCCCATCCCAGCACAAGGCGACGCCTGCAGAAAGAGACCTCCCACCTCTTCCCCCAGCCTGGAAACAAGACAAACAAATATTATATATATTATATTATACATCTCATACTGCTACTGAATGATGATGACATATGTACAGACGGTCATAGGATGTCAGACTAACTCCAGTGTGACTGGAATATCTGCATTAACTGTGTTTATTTTTTGCAGGATGAATGAACCAACCACTTTTATCTGAATTCCTCCAGCCTATATACTAAACTCTCAGCTGTCCTGATTTCAGTTATAAATATCAAATATATTCAAATTAAACAATCAGGCTGATGAGCAGTGACTGCCTTTGAAGGCACATGCTGTGTTTTATCTCCTCTTTCACTTGTCAACACCATCAGACCCAGAATGAAACAGACGGGTTAACGTGATCCAATCAGCCGTCACCCTCAAATCAGATTTAGAATCACTATGATGCCGCTTTATTGAACTGCTACAGTAGTTATCAACCTTTTCATCCGTTCATCCTGCTGCCACAGCATTTTTCTCCTTAACCCTTTAACTAAACCGAGGTAAGCGAACACATGACCAAGAAATCTTCTGCACCTGCATCAACCTGATTTCTCCTGATCCCTTCTCTTCAGGCTGAATATGAAGTGAACATTAGACACAAGTGGAAGTAAATAGTTGTGGATATGTTACGTGAATGAAGGCAAAGACGTGTCAAAAATTATTCAACTTGAGGGACAAATAACCACGACTGTGTGACTCCACTGCAAGAATGTAGAGCAGCAGGACAAAGGAGATGCTGAAGGAATAAAACAATAAAAAACATAAATAAAAAAAATAGACACCACATTCTTTGGAAAATTTGTAATCAGTCCAAGTCTGAGCGAGACGACAAACACCAGCTGTCTGTGGCAGCAAAAACATTCCAATACTTTCTGCATGTTTCACTTTTATGAAGTATTGAGATGGTTCACTTTAGTCACAGTGGTGATACCACACTGTAAAATATTTAAGTTTAAGTCCTGCATTGAAAAGAAGTCAAAGATTTTGAAGTATTATGAGTAAAATGAATCTGATCTCAGCATGTTACTGTGGCAGTGGCTTTGTAATGACTTTAGATGATGTTTCATTTGAAACAAATCACAATATTCTTCATGTTTAGTTTATGTTTTCATTTGTAAAGGAACTATTAGCTGTCAAATAAATGTAGAGGTCTAATCATCTCCTCATAAACTGTAGTCGAGTAGAAGCACACAGTGGTGTGACATACAGTGACTACTTGACAAATTATCTATTAATAATAATTATCACAATTCTTTCCACCCTTCCGGCAAGCACTGAGTTGACCACACACACAAACACACAAACACACACAAACTATATAATAATATTTGAAGTGCTGACAGGGGAGAGACCGATGACTCATTCAGTATAAATTCATAAGCAGATGAAGTAACTGGATTTGAGTTTCATGCTGGTCAGCCTCTTTCACACTTCCTCTGCACTTCACAGGTATTTACTGAGACACTCTCAGAAGAGGAATGAATTACCAGAAATGCACAGGAAACAATCAAGGTACTCGATCTCAAACTGAATTCAGATCACGCCCACACATCTCTTCTTTTCCACAGGACAGGACAGCATGTGACCCACTCCTGGAGAGGGCTGTTCTACTGTATTTAAGCAATAACAATTCAAACATTTCCATTTATCACACAGAATTAATTAACAAGCTGCTTTGAACTCACAGACACTGTGTAATGTGTGAACAGCTGAAACAGAAATAAATGATGGTTCCCAGCTTCTCCTGACCGCCAGTCAAACAACAAACAACAAACATCCGTGAAGCTACGCACAATACTGTTTTGAAGAAGAAGAAAATAAACATACTGCTGGACTCAGACTGATGGCCAAAACATCAAATCCAAGACTGGACCTGAGTATTACAGCCAGACTTACAGGAAAAAGTTCCCACACAAACAAACAAACACACACACTCACACACACAACCTAAGAGTTCCACAGACAGAGCTTGATGAGAGTGTGTTGGTATCTGGTAATCACATTTCACAGAACACAACATTGAAGTCGTTTTAATGGTGCTCTCTGCTGGTTGCTGTGAGGAATGCACAGCATTAAATCACACACTCACACACACACACGCAGTCAAAACCAGAAGACTGTTTTACGTGCAGACACACTATGAACTATGAACTCACCCGAGCAGTGTGTCTGTGTTGTGGTCTCCTTCTGCAGGTTCAGTTTTATTCCCCATTTCCTTCTTCAGTGTGCCGATTTCCCAGGCAAATGAGTCGATCAGCTACAAAGAGCACACACACACACACACACACACACACACACACACACACACACACACACACACACACACACACACACACACACACACACACACACACACACACACACACACACACACACACACACACACACACACACACACACACACACACCATCATTTGAAGGAAAAGAAACAGGCCAGAGATCAGTTCAAACAGAGAAATAGGTGTATCTATGGAGACGTTTCCAGGCTAAAGAAGTGTGTACAGATGTTACTACTGGTTTTATGAACTGGCTCTTGTGTGTGTGTGTGTGTGTGTGTGTGTGTGCTATTGACCAATCAGGGTTACTAAAGAGGAACACAGAACAACATTCTTCACCAGTAACAGAATTGTAGGTGGATAGAAGTAAAGCTTGTGACTGTAAGCATAAAACAGAGACGTTATTTCATTCCACTCTATTTTTGTTGTTGTTCTATATGAATAAAAAACTACAGTGCGGGACACAACCACTATGCATGTGCAGCCCGACCAGTTCACCACCCCGGCATGCATCTTCTCATGCACCATGTGTTTGTTGAGGTTATCAGCTGAAGTGTTTTGTGCAGGTCGTCTTCCGGTTCAGATCACTGAGTCCACTGAGTTTAAAAAAACTTTAATAAATGGAAAATAACGCATACCTGCAAATTTCTATATTCAGCTTAGCTTAGCATGAAGGCTGGAGAGAGGAGGACCGGCTTAGTACCAAAGAAACAGAATCAGCCTCTTTGCATCTCTAAAGCTCACTAATCATGTCACGTCTTGTTTATTGAATGCACAAACCATGAAACCATGAAGGTTATGTGCTGGCCTACTTTCCGACGACTCTCAACCGCTCTGATCTTATCTTCCCCACCTCACACACACCCAACACCTTGTCACGCGCGGAACTGCCAATCAGCTCCCTCCAAGACTGAGTTCATCTGTGGTTACGCCTCCCTGTGATCGCTGGATTTCTTTGCTCTCACTGAGCTTTGGATCACGCCAGACAACACAGTCACCCCTGCAGCCCTCTCCTCAGCCTACTCCATCACACACACACCCAGAACAATAAAGATTTTCTCTCTTCATACTTCTACACTTCACACGTCTTCCTATTGAACATCCCTGAAGACGCCCCCCACTGTGACTTCAACATCCAGACAGAGGTTAACATCTGACCTTTGCTCTCTGTTTACTCTCTGATTCTCTCACCCCCCCCCCACCCACAAAGCTGGTAACCAACTCAATGTGAATTTATATTCACCAGGAACTGCTCTACCACTAACTTCTCTATCTCTGACCACTTCTTCATATCATACTCTCCCCCCTCAAACTCCCTCTCCATCACCCTCCTCTTTTGCCTCATCTGTCTTATCAGCTCTTCACTGACTCCTTCCAATCCTGCCTCGGACATACTCCTCTTTACTTTGTCCTCTTCTCTGGGCAGGCAGAAAGTTCTGAAGACATCCTCGCTCATCAATTTCTTCTCGTGTCACTTTCTGCCTCCTCATCCGCAGCTTTTTTTAATCTTCCTTCTTGAATCCTAAAAGAATCTTTTCTATCTTCTCCACCCTTGATCCCTCTGACACTACCGCCTACCGTGCTTCAAATGGCTCAGGCTCGTTCTGCATCCAGAACACTACGCTCTGCCGCTGCCAATCGGCTTCCTACTCCCTCACTATGAGGGTGGTCCAGCTACCATTCAACAAAACCGTGACTGTGACTGTTTGCTGTTCTGGCTCCACAATGGTGAAACAAACTCCCCATTAACATCAGGACAACAGAAACTCTACATTACACTACACACAGGCTTCCCATAAAAAAGAACAAAAAAATTCTGATTGTTTCTGAATGTAGCACGAAGTAGTTCAGCATGTTTGATAAAGTAGATGTACTTAAATGATTCCAGCGATTCTTGAGCTGTATCAATATGGTTGGATAAAAGTGTCAGCTATATGAATGGAATGTGTTATTAAGTTATTGTATTTGATCAATCTTAATAATCTTCCTGTTTTTTTTAGGAGTTCTTGAGTTCTTTTTATTCAACTTTATATCCCATTGTTGTTCCATTCTTGTTTTGTCACATATTTCGGGTTACTGGTTTCATGTTGTTTGTCTGTAACTCCCCGTTATTGCTGCTTATCTTGGCCAGAACAAAAATAATTTTTTTTAATGTCAGCACTAAAGAAAACAGAACAGCGTGGGGATTTCCTAAGATGTGTTCTGCTGCCAAAATGTCGAAAATCAAAACATATCAGCGTTTCTCGGTCACTTTGGCAAATCCAAGCACCATTTTCCAGCAGACATCTCCGTTTCAAACCACACATCTGCTGCACGCTGTGAAAATCTGCTGTCTGCCTCCTCTTCAGCTCTGTTTTACTTCTATTAAAGTCATGCTGAATCAGTGCATTTACTACCATTTACTTCCCCAGACACTCTGAGCAAGCTTTTTCTAAAAACTACCCAAGACTACAAGTCTGACCCTGAATAACTCGAAGTCAAACGTGTACTCATTGTTTTCACGACAACATGCACACAAAGATGAGCCTTAACATTTGTATTAGCAGACACAACCAGTGTGACCAGTCAGAATGTAGATATCAGACTCATCTTTTGCTGTCTTTTTTGATCCTATTCTAAAATGAGCTGTATTTAGAGTGATTACCTCTCTTTAGGTAGTTTTCATTGTCGCTCTGAATTTAAGTTGTCCTTGATTCACAGGAAACGTGGGTAATCCATGTAATCCAGTGTAATAAATCTCATTGATATCAGGCTCATTGCTTACTGCTCTTTCTCCTGGCTCTGTGTCAGAGCTGTCTTTATGTACTGCAACAAAATGAAACGAAAACAGAACATGGCTCTGTTGTTGCGTCACTGGTGGCACCCCTGTGGGTGACCTTGAGCTACAGGAAATGCAATGCATTTGACACTGATGCCAAAGCGCAAAACGCCCCTAAAACAAAGACATGGCCATATTTTGACAGATCTGCAGTAAACATTGCTGGAGCATTCCAAGCACCTCCGACTACTCGCAACTTCACTGTGCCCTGCTGTGTGGATAACTACTCATGCTGTGTGCCTACTTTATGAAAACAACCTGAGTTTGTGTGGCTTCACTGTAACCAGATATAACAGTTCATCTTCTGGCGGCTATGGCTCAGGACGTAGAGCGGGTCGTCCACTAATCAGATGATCGGTGGTTCGATCCTCCAGTCTGCATGTCGAAGTGTCCTTGGGCAAGATACTGAACCCCAAACTGGTCCCTGTAAGTCGCTTTGGATAAAAGCGTCAGCTAAATGACTAAATGTAAATGTAAATCTTCTGCTGTATTTCTGATTCAAGTATCTGACGATGGGAGTCAACAAATCAAGCAGGGCTGACATCTTTAACGAGAAAGAACAAGAACACGGCCTTCATCTCATACATTTAGTACCAAGCTCTGAAAGCTTTTGTTTCATAGGAACGCAATTATTTTCCCTGGAATTCAGTTCCTGGCTCTTTTCAGTTTCGTTTCCCAGTTATCTGTCTAGTTGGGTAATGTTTCAGTTGGGTAACATCACATGCTGCTTGCAGGGCGACGAAACAATTAGCTCAGCTGTTTCGAGAGAATGACAAATTCTGACTCACCCGATTTACCAAAAGTTTAATTCAAATGACAGGATCACAAGTCCCTGACACTAAAATATATCGTGCACTGGAAAAACGTTTTTTCCCCTGCAGGCATATAACCTCCTTCTCAAGAAGAATGGGATTTAAATTCAAAGGGCTTTATTTGCATGACCAGATTCAGGTGCGTTAATCTGCTGCCAAAATATTTGAAAGGAAACTGAAAATTCTAAAAACGTGCCACAGGAACAAAAACATTTACCAAAGCAGATCTTGTCAGTACAGTATCCAAAGAGCTGTTGAAATTCATGGTAACCTTCACGAGGAAACTCAATCTGAAAACCTGAGGCCATACTGGCAAGGACACTGCCGCTGACACAAAATGGCATACTGGGACACTGTAATATTCCACAGGGTCAAATGCCCCACTACATGCAACAAAACCACCTTTAACCAACAAAAACATCTTTCAGGTGTCATTAGGAAAGTATGTGTGCTTGGCACTGGCGAGATGCCAAAGAGAGCAGAATAAACATTCCATGTTTACAGACATATATTTTACTGCAGTGAGATGACTTCCTCCCAGATCAAAATGAAGTCAAGAGCAGATGTGAAGGAGGAAAGACTGTCATATCATATCGTAGCATGTATCATTTCACACCATATCATACAGAAATAATGTTTTGTCAGGAGTCCCTTGCTTCTTTGCTGTGAGGTGTGGTTACACTTTAAGGCGTGTTTGTTTAAGGCAGATCTGTAATTATCAAAGGCTGCAGAGAAACCATAACACAGCTTTACACTGAAGGCTGACAGGGATCAGTTTCTATCAGCAAACTACAGATAAAGTGCTCATGGTACTTTGATTACTTCTTCTTTTGTGTTTCGTATGAAGAGCTCTCCGGTCTGTTTGTTCAATGTGTGACAAGCTGGATTTCATCACTCGTATACACCCCCGGAAACCCCTATCAACTCACAGATTCATTCCCGGTTTAAGCTACAAGTCACCCCCCTTCCATTTATCACTCATTGAGTTTTAGCCTCTGGAACGAACTGAACTGAAAGTATTTTGTGTTTTGTGAAACTGACTGGACCTGCAAAAGTGAAATGTGTCTCTTGTTTTGTTCTTTATCCTTGTGACAAAACAACAAACTAAACCTAACTGATGTTAAATGCCAAGAGAGAGGAGAGAGGACAGGTTGGCACCCAAATAAAAATGTTAAAAAATATCATGAATCATACAACATAAACATCATCATGCAACCAAGAGTGTTAAGCAAACAACATGACAGTTAGAAAAGACAGAGATATGGATTCACTATCAAACATTCTATTCTGCTGTGTCTCTGTGGATTTTGTGTTTGATCGTCGATACCTGACATAACTGTGGAACGTATGTCTAGACAAGACGCATCAATGGAGGCTGACCACAGTGCAGCCCACAGATGACATCAGCTTCTTAAAGTGTGAGAAACAGGAACTGATAGGCCTTCCTGATTATGATTATTGTTAAATAACATTATGATCATTTGAACTAGAATGATGATGCTGTTGCTGCTGACTATTATTGTCATCACTGTTGTTATTTTGTGGAAGTTCAGTTACACAAGTTTATTTCCATCACACTGCACGAGAATACACAGACCTCCATGTGCAGACGTGCACAAACATACAACTTAGACGCAGCTGTACTGACAGTAGTCAGCTGATCAATATCCAGCTTTAAACATGAGTCCAGCTGCTGATTGTCAAATACACACACACACACACACATCATTATCAGTCATCATAAATCAGATCCTGTCTTGTCTCGTGGTGATGCATTGTGAAAAAACCTGTCACGCTAGCGTAAATATTGTGATACGAAACAAAGAACAGAGATAAAGAGTCTGACAGGAAAACCACAGAGCTATACTCAGGCCGGCTCCACCTCGCTCCTCCTCCTCTTTAATCTTCTCCAGGATTTGGCCTGTAACTGGAGGCTTTGCAGCCCCCACCCTGCCGCCCACCCACTTCTCCTTGCCCTATGTAAACTAGAATGGTTCAAACCTCCCATCCTGTCTTATCTGAGTGGCACGTACCTTGAAGAAACTGCCTTTCCTCTCCTGCTTGCGAGATGGACTGATGGTACTGGTGGACATGTTGTCTGTGGAGCTTTCTCTGTCTGTCTCTGCTGAGCTGTCTGTAAAGGAAAGACAGCATTAGAGGTTTACATACAAAAGAAGGCAGCTCAGTTTTGTCCACTCGATGGAAAAGAGGAAGAAAAAACTCTGTTTCCCAGGCCACACAAATGAGCTTTAAACCTCAAATTTTGCACCGACCTGGACAAAAAGTCTCAAAGTGCTCTGAAAAAAAAAACAAAAAACATACTGGATAGACTCCTGCTGGTGAAGATCATGTGATATGATCGAAACCTCCAGAACAGCTACTAAATAGACCTTGACGTGAGACCAATGACTGAGTGAAGAACCTACATCTGGATCTGCAGCGACCCTCGGCTTTGCAGAGTTGTACAGTCAGTTTCAGGTCATTGTTGAGCAGTCCAGCCCACAACTTCACTGTTTTGGGTCATTTTCAGCCACAGCAGTCAGCTGTTTTCACTGTACACTACCTGCTCAGCACTGATGGACACAGCTACAGACTGCTGAGGAACATTTAACAGCTTCCAATATGTGGCCAGAGACACGACTACAAATGATTCTGTTGCTGTAACTGCTGAATGTGTAAATCATATATTCTACATCAACTTTATATCATTGACATACTCCAATTCAACACTCCATACTTTTCTTGATTGCACAATTCCATCAGAATGCAAATTTCACAACAGTGGACTTAAGCATGAGTTTGTAATGACTCACCCACCAGCGTGTCACTGTGTCACATTCAGCTATCAAATTGAGTTGGTTTAATGACCAGCAATCCTTATCA
Source organism: Argyrosomus regius (assembly GCA_946959425.1). Taxonomy (NCBI): domain Eukaryota; kingdom Metazoa; phylum Chordata; class Actinopteri; family Sciaenidae; genus Argyrosomus; species Argyrosomus regius. The sequence continues at coordinate 24,533,128 of OX336894.1, forward strand.
CATTAATGTGTCAAAACTGTGTGTGAACCACACCCAGCACTGAAGTCAGGCTAACTGAACACACCTTCAGTAGATTGCTCCATTATTACAGTCAGGTGAACAACCAGAGCTGAGAAGAGGAAGAAAATGAACATATTTAAGTGAAGTCTACATTCTTACAATATGTAACAATATGAACGATATGTAACTTTGCTTGTAACAGTAACATCTAGTGGTTAAAAACTGGTACTGCAGTCCAAATTCAAACTACTGGAGACTCGTATTCCCTGACACCCTCCTCCCCAGACTCAAAGCTTGGATAGATCGGCCAGATTGAAGACACCGGACCTCCCCGATGGCGAAACGAGACCGGATCACTCAGAACAAAACAGCCCGTCCGGTCCAGAAAGCAGAAACATTGACTATAGTGTTGTTGTCAAGAAGCTTGTATTTCAGTTGAGCAGTTTGAGTTTCTTTAATCTCTGATGACACAGCATTTTATGATTTAATACAGTAAATATCTTACTAACATATTGTTCCTGTAAAGAAAAGATATCCTGTAGATAAAACATAAGATGGAATTCCTTTGGCTCTATTCTTCTGATCTTACAAAGTAACTTGCTCATTTCAAAAACTGCTTAATAACCAAAGAGTTAAAAGCTACTGTGACGATTGTCACTGTCACTGAGAGACTGCGTCACAATCAGCATGTTAAATCGACGCATCATACTTCTCCTGTACTGTTAAGCAAGCCTGCTACATCAGTTAGCATACATTCAATATTGTATATTTATTGGCCTGGTGCAAGGCCCGTCCCACAAACTAGCCAGCTGTTTTTGGCGTTCCTTTGGTTTGTTTGTTTTTTTATCATTTCACGTTATTGACAGGACCATATAGGACCAGGACCAAATGGCTTAAGGCCGAATTTGCACCTGGGCCACTGAGGTAAGAAGAGTCTTAATATGTGGTATGCACTCTACCCAGTGAGGTACCAGGGCACGCTGTAAACAAGAAGGTTTACTCATTTCTCTGTCGAGACGAAACATCCAAACTACCTAAGCCTGTGAAGGGTGCTTCATAGAAAACAGTGCTGTTACTCTGTTTGCGTGAACAGAGGCATAACACATGTACATACACACAGGCACGCTTGACCCAGATGTTGTGGTGGTGGATCTTGTTTCAGCAGCTGATATGAGCCAGCTGTGTCGAAGCATGCAAACACCTCCCACACCTTCCTTTAAAAAAATAAATTAAAAAAAAGACACATGGAAGAGGTCAACACCGTCAGCATCCGTTTACCGACAACGAATTCCTCCACTGACGCTGGAACATAAGGGTTTGGACAGAAGCTTGTTTTGAGTTCACTATTTGACTCACTGTAGAGACTCAGAGGGAAACATGCTGGACAAAACATTTGCTGTTCAGTTACTGCTGGAATGCGTTTGATCTCAGAGTCTGACTGGTGCTCTGAACATGCGTGGCATAGTGCCCACTTTGGGTTAGGTCCAATATATATCAGTTTGCTTACAGATAATGGCCAACACTCATCCCAGCTGCAAAGAGTCCCTGTGAATGCTGGAGGTCACACTGATGAAGCCATAAGAGGATCCACGGAAACCCCAGGGCCACAAGAGATTCTGTCCGTGGACGTCACAGAAAAACAGAAAAGGCACAACCCTAACAGAGTCCAACACCTACTAAGCATGTAGTTGGGTCAGCACCTCCAAGTCTGAGGCCACAGAGCTCTGCCAGAAAATGGAGCTGGGAGGGAGTGCACTGCTCCAAGTGAAGGAGGTTTAGGTTTCTTAAGTGAGGTTAGGATGGAGCATGGGATCAACAGGCAGATTTTGAACGTGGTTGTTGTACTGGATTGTGCAGTAAAGACAGAGCAGAGCTTCAAGGAGATGCTCTCAATTTACCGGTCTTCTGTTTTCTAACCTCATCTTCAAGGTTTCACTGAAATAATACAGATACGATCGACTGAAACGAGCTCTGCAGGGTGGCTGGCGTCACCCAAGTCAGGGTAAGAAGCTCAAACATCCGGAGTGACGGGGGTGTTCATATCGAAAAGTTTCCATCATTTTCACTTCATGTAGCCTTCTTAATTCTTCACACAACTACTGTCAATTTTCCAAGTGAGTGCAACACAATGAATGGCTTTAAGAAAAGAGAAGTCATACAGCGCTCCACCTTCCATGTGTAGTTCAGAACAACTATAAAAAGTGGCTGGACATCATACAAACTAGTTCATTTTAAGCAATCTGCTACTGCAACCTGCACTCCAATAAATGGAAGCAAATGGGTGGATGGATGCTGGCTACTGGTTATAAGCAAATTTAGTGTCCGCAACCACACACTGTAACATATGAACAGTGTGTAGTTGTGACCTCTAGCTTTTGGACTAAGGAGAAAAAACATTTGGAAAAAGGCTGGATTGAAACAGAGGAAGAAGCTGGTTTATTTTCTGGAAAGTGAGCCACAGAGTGACAGAAGGCGTTTGCCTTGTTGTTGTTTTTTTTTTTTTATCTCCTGTCTGTCTCACTCCCCCTTTCCTCTTCACATCTCCAGTGGGACTCTGTTGGGCCGGGCTGCTCTTGTCAAAACAAAGCAGTGGGGTTGGCTTTTGGGGTTGTTTTGGTTGGAAAAGACGTGTGTGTGTGTGTATGTGTGTGTGTGTGTGTGTTTTTCGTGTGTGACTTCAAGCTTTTGTGTGATTCACAGTCCAGGCCTAGTAAACAGGAAGGCCCCTGTGGTTGTCAGTCAAGGAAAGACAGACTGGACTGCCAGTTGTCCAGTGACACACCAAATAACCTGTGAGTCAAATAGACTGCATATTTAATACTATGGGATCTACAAACATGATTGGCATTTGCTTCATCCAGAAATACAAAAAAATATATATTTCTCCATGTGTGTGCAGCCATGCAGATGTCTCTGGATTTAGACTATATATAGACTAATCTGCCAGCTGATGAACAGGGCAGCAATAACTGTGGTGGCAGAACTGAACTGAGCGTGTTTTTGTGATGACATCAAATATTTCCATGGCCAAATCAGAATTCAGCAACATTTGAATAATTAGCGCTGCTAATTTAGTACTGTATGTTTGAAGTTATATAGAAACATTTAAGACTTGAAGTTTTCAGGAGCTTTCAACAATAGTGTAAGTTGGTTATGTCCACCCGTCATAGTATTGATGCGAAACTGCTGTGCAACTATCTGGCCTTACATTATGATACAAGTTTAACGTATTTCATATAATTTATTCTGTGTTATCTAACTTAAGATATGAAAGAAAGACAGAATTGGTTTTTAGATTTGTTCACACCTGATTGGCTTAGATTTGGTGAGATTGCAATTTTAAAAAAATAAAATTGTTACAGAACAGTGCATTTGTCTGTAACTTTTATTGTTTGTTTGTTTTTTCATTTTTAAAATGTTATTGATATTGTCCCCGGGAATCTTCACATTGCCAAATCTGGCCCTCCTTAAAAAGAAAACCCGACCTGTGGTTTATCAAAGAGTTTGCTTTGTTTATTCGATTATGCAACCCTGACCGCTTAATGAAGATCTGAAACTCTTCCAGCAGCTGTCAGTTTGGTAGAACTTGTTTTCATGATTCCATTTTCTGTAGAAAACCCACTACATTAGTGATGTCAACAACCAAGCCTCCAAATAAAAGTGAACCTGTGCCAGGGCTGTAGACATTTGTGCTGCTCATCTGAAGTGTAATATATGGATCTGTTATACAGAGAGGTGTTATGTCTGCATTTTACCATTGTGTGCGCTGCTGAAATGAACGGATCCAGTCAGATCAGTCTTGGAAAGCCAGCAGCTATTGTCTCACAAGGATTTAGCCTCTTTGGACAATGGCCAATGTGTCTGGGTTTCTATTGAAGGCACCAGATATCTAGAAAACTGATAATGGATATCCGGCCAAGACTTCCTCTGCAGTTGGATTACAAACTTCATGATACGTCACATTTCACCAATGTCTATAAAGAGTTTCAGAGAGTTCCACCTCCATTTCTCTCCACACAGACCGTTTAGCTGCATGCAACCAATGCCCACTCGTTACCAAAATCTTGTCCTTGACCTTGCCAGCAGATTCAGCATTGATAAGCAGATATCCAGGTTAGGGTTACTGTTCCGCTGTGGTGAAAACGCAGGTTTTTCCATTAATTTGAGTGGGGGTCTTCCATTCTGGCTGTGGTGGTGCAGGACGCAAGGGTGTCGACCAAAAAACGCTGGACCCAACTTTTGGAAAAACAGCCTGATGTCATGCTGCAGCCGCCAATCAGACGCTTGTATCGGTCAAACCTCCAGAGTCAGCCTGAAATGTCTCTGAACCTGAGAGTATTCAGGTGGATTCATGGACTAAACTCAGCTTTAGAAGCTGGGTACATGAAAAAACAAAACCAGAACACAACAGGTAGAGTATCAGAGTCTGGCTCACAATTTACACTGTAAAAAAGTGACACAAAGAAGTTTCAGAGAGAGAGAGAGAGAGAGAGCACATTGGTTGAGAGACATAGACGTACTTGTATTATACAGTTATTTTCCTTCGTCTTCTCCTTTCATTTGTCATCAGTCTACACATAAACAGGAACTGTACTGTATGTGCACTCTGTGAGAATTAGTTACATGCTGTATGGGCCTTGTGATGATGAAGCTTCACAAAGCTGGTGGGTCTCTACAGTTTGCATAATATATAATGAAAATGAATCAAGCCTGTGTGTCACTCTGTCATCTTCACAGTAAAACATGAACCACTTATACAGACACATTACCTACACTGAGCCATGGTTTTCCAAAGAGTTTGCTTTGTTTATTCGACTGTGATGCAAACTTGGCCGCTTAATGAAGATCTGAATTCACTGGTAAAAAGACTGACTTCCACAAGTGGTTTCCATTATTCCATTTTCTGTAGAAAACCCACCACATTAGTGATGTCAACAAACAAAAGTGAAACTGTGCCAGGGCTGTAGACATTTGTGCTGCTCGTCTGAAGGGTAATATATGGATCTTTTTTATTTCATTTCATTTTACCATTGTGGGCAAATCATTTGTCTAAAAACATTTGTTATGGTTTGGATTTTGTGTTCCAGTATGCAACATCTTGTCCTGAGCCAATCACATGGTTGTTCAAGTGATGAACTGCACTGCTTATAGTTCTTTTTTTTTTAAGATGCTAACAGATATTTCATACTACTGTATGTATAAAGCTTAGCACAGTAGAACCAGTGCTGTGTGCAAGAAAAGTTAACATAAAGCTCTATGTGCTTTCATGCTCTCAAAATTGTGTCAGTGTGTTGAGAAATACCAGCAAGTCAATTCCCAATTCTACTATCACGGCCTGGCAGGAGGATCTGAAATGAGTCACATCCTCTAACCTACGAGCAAAACTCCCTTTACAACCCAGACTTACACATCTGTCATGTACACTGCGGTCAAAGTTAAAGGTCCTTGTGGTTGACTGATAAGTCACGCACACATGCATGTTAGTCATCTATGTTAAGAAATCCAGAGCACTAAACTGGTTTCAGACTCACTTTACTATGCAGGACCTTCTAATGAGCCTTGACAGAAAATAAAACATAACATTCAAATCTAAATAATAAAATGGATGTAAATTCATTTTCCATTCACCTATAAAGGCTAAATTCCATCAGGCACAGATGTGGCACGTTCCGTGTGCGCTGTGGCCTCTGAAGCGAATCACAGTCCTTTTAGTCAAAGTTTGAAGCATCACAGCCGCAACATGACAGAGACATGCCCGGTGGGGTTTTGGCATAAGTTGTAAAAATGGGGTATTATGTTAAAAATGGTGGGGCTGGATGAAAAGTCAGGGAATGACTGATATCAGTGGGATACATTGTCTGGGAACCATCAATGTCTGAACAAACTTTCATGCTGATCAATCAAGCAGATATCGACAAATTTAGGTTAAAAATGCGACAACTCTTAGCATCGCTGCTCAGATGAAGTCCCATGGAGCTGCAGAAGACACACTCAAAGACTGAGCACATGAAATAAATGACAAACATCAGCATCTCAACTAATGAGCTGGTTTAGCTGCTAGGGTTGCAAAATTCTGGTAATTTTCAAAGTTGGAAACTTTCCATGGGAATTATGGAAATTTATGGGAATTAACAGAATTTATGGGAAAATAAACTGGGAATTTACAAAATTAAAAGCTTGTGGACTACATAATATTGTTCAATAACATAACTTGATAAAGTTCTACTTACAAATAAATCTGTTGAAATGTAATTTCATCATATCATGTCATGTTTTGTTTTTTTTAAACTGTATTATTTTATGGATGTCTGCTTATGACAAAACAAAATGTTTATATTTATGTTTGGATATGATACAGTTCGTTTTAATGACCCCAAATTTCAAGTTAATTCCTATAAATTCCAGTTAAATAAATTAATAATAAATTTCCATAATTCCCATTGAGTTTCCAATTTGGAATATTTCCAAAATTCCCCAGCTTAACGTCCCATGGAAAGTTTCTGGAAGGTTTCCATATAGTTTCCAGAAACGTTCCGGCCCTTTTCAACCCTATTAGCTGCTTAGTCTTCAGAAGTCCTGAGACGTGAGGTCACACTATGAGGAACTGAAGGCTTCATTCATTCTGTAGCAGCTAAGCTGAATTTACAGTTCCACACCTATGAATCACCTACTCAGTATGTGTGTGTGAGAGTACTTTTCTCTGGTGTGTTCATCTATATGAACGGTCAATGCTTACTGATCTCGTCATGCCAATGAAAACCCTTCCTGTTTCTTTGCTTTTCACTCCAGATCTACTGAATCTACTTTTAGTTTTTTATGACAGTCAGTGACTGTATCATTAATGTACAGTATCTGCTGATACAAAGTCCTGATCTGATATCAGTCTTGAGCCGCTATGGCAGAAAAGTTTGGATTGTAAATTCTCTTTAGAACAGCAGCACTGTAGAGTTGTGGTTCACCTGTGAAACATTTCTTAAACAGATGAACCATTCTATTCACTTAAAGTGACGCTGTTGGCTTCAGTCACTGACCACTAACCTGCACTGTGGATAAAATTCACTGACAGGCTGCTGTTTGTTTATTGTGGTTCTCTTGCTTGAAGCAGTGTACGTTCAGCAGTAGGGTCCAGTTTCTGAGAGAGTTTAATGGAATATTTCTGACAGTTGGTGTACCTGGTGCTAGAGCTTCAGCACTGATCTCTACGAGTGTCTTTTGCATTATTTTGAAGTATTAACAATGAACTGTACTAATGAAGATCAGAAGTATTATATGTGAAGAAGAGTAAGCGTGATCGTCAGATTGTATATTTCTAAAAATTGTCGGACAAAACCTGCCAAGTTTCACTATCACAATACAGAGTAGTGAGGACATTTCATACGTTATTAGACAATCAAACACTTTGTTTGAAGCATAGTATGGTCCCTTACAATAAACGAAGGATTAGAAATGGACGTAGCTTCATATACCCGCCCCATTACTGCCAAACTGTACATGAACCCCATTATTTGTTAAATTAGACCAGCCCTGTGCTTTCAGATAAATATTGGTAAATATTAGTTGTGTCTCACAGCTCAATGCTGCCTGAGGCCACTGCTACGTGTCCGGGCCTGTCTGTTGAGACATGAAGCAACCAGGATAAAATGTGCAAGCTACTGAAGCATTGAGTTCACACAATATCTTAACCACAAACTGTCATACTAGCCAACCTCCCAGTCTAGAATTCAATGGTAGCATGCTAGGCAAAATTTTAATTTTAATTAAAATTTCTGTTTTTTTAGGATCCTGACAACATCCTAACAGGCACATTTAGAAGCTAACATTCCCAGTGCATGGTTGTTGTCCACTGGGTGTGTGATCTGTTTTCCCTCTGTGTTTCCCATCACCATCCTGTTACTTTATTACCTTTCCACATGCAGAGGCCGCACACCAGATCCAGAACTTGACCCCGGGGGTAGGGAGTTACTCCCAGGTTGTGCCACAGAGAGGAGGGGCACCTGTGGGGTGGGGTCAAAATATCATCCTGAGTCCAAAACCCTGCTGCAACATTTTATACCAACTTTGCTGTCAACCTTATCCAGGGTCAAGTGACTGGCTGTTAAACCCTCCATTTGTTTAGATGTTTAAGCAGCGTGCATGAGACTGTAGCATGAAGCTAGAGAACTCAATGCTGTGATGCAACAACAATGCCTTTTCTTCCACGTCTTCTGCACTGATCATCAACTGGTAAGAATGATAACTTTTTAACTGGAACACAGTTCACACTTACAGTATCGAAAATGCCTCCGATCCATCTTGAAATGTTGGATTGGGTATCAGCGAGTACGGCAGTCTTACGTAATTTAGCCCTAATACGTTCGCCTTTTTTCCCCCAGAATGACCCGCTCTACTCTGCCTCTGATTGGCTTACCCTGCTATTTATACCCTAACCCAAACCAATCTCACTCCTCATGCCTAAAATTAACCAATCCAAACCAGCAAAGGCAACGAGAACTTGCCAAACAGAGTAGATGAAGAGAAGAGTGAATCACGTACATTGTACTGCCACTGGGCACTGGCAAGTACTGTTTTAGAGCGGTGAGCAATCCTACAGGGTTAGTAGTATACAGCTTTTATTATATAATAACATATATTTTTTAATGCACTTGTATTGGATTGGACAAATTCAACGGCTGGCTAAAAATGAAGGCTGGCTAAGAATGAAGATGCTTTGGTCTGTCACTGTAAAATTAACATTGTTATAAAAATGACGGTTTGATGGTTTTAGCCGACGCTGCCATTGAAAATTGTCCTGTGTGAGAAGGGAAAGCTTAACAGTGGGTGGCGATTATTAACAGTCAATTACACCAAGAGCTATGAAGTATAAACCTGACCTCATAAAACGTTACTCTCCTTTTAAAAAAAGTTCATGTGTCAGTGGTACCTGTTCCTAATTGCTACACTTGAGTCAGATTGAACTCTGATGTTGTAAAGGCATGAGGGCTATTCAACCATCTGACAAGCACTTCTGACAGAATATACTGGCCCCTTAAATCAGTCCAGGCTGGGCTGTGAAGCACTGTACTCAGCTGGAAACAGCAGCTCTGAAAAATGAACCTCCTCACCCTGTCAGCCTCCACCATTCCTGAGCACTGCTCTGCTGCCTGATGGGATATCCTGCAAGTTGTGGTTTAACTGAGGAATATGATGGCAGCCATTTGGCTTCTTCCACATAAATGCCTATGTTTAGCTCCTAAAAGTGTGTCAAATGCATTCCATTTCCCTTACATTGGGTGGGTGAGTCTGTTTTGCAGGGCGGTGTGTTATTCCGTGGAAAACCGACCACATAGCAGTGGAATCACACACATGCACGAACACACATACATGTTCTGTTGTCACAGCTATCAAAGCCTGAGCTCTGAGCCAAAGGCTACAGCACCTCAATAAAAGTACTGAAGAGCACCTCCCTGAAAATCAGACTCAGAATACTCTTCACGTTTAACCCCAATAATCTCCAACATAACTAATTTGCTTCAACTGTTGAACAAGTTCATGACATGATTCATATGATAACTATTCCAGGTCCTTTAAGACCCATGATGGCAGAGGAAGCTTTCAGCGCATCAGAGAACACTGCATCTGGATCAATTTATGCAACTCATGAGGAGAGGAGTTAGTATGTGTGTGAAATTTCACAGGTCCAGCAATAAAGCTTTATAACCTGTTAATGGTCTTCTTGTAATAGGACCACTGCCAAATCCTTATAGCAGCAATATGGCTGCTGGCCAAATGGGAATAGTGTGCAGGTCTGATCGTGTCGTATTACGTTTATTACTCCTTCTGAATACTGTGCATGTATACTTTGTGTTGTATAGCAGAAACAGATTCCCTTTAAAGCCCCTGACTTAGGATAGGAAGTTATCAAAGTTCCAACATGTAAAGTCGTTCAGGTTAGCGCCTTGATATGTTTAGCCAAGCTTAGCGACAGCCAGGCTAGGAGTTTGCCTGTGTAATGGTGAACAGTACAGGTACTTTTCTTTCTTTTATAATTTCTTCCTTCTCAATGTCAATGAAATGTCATTGGGCAATATTTCTGTGGTGTTGGGCAATGCCCTGTGCTCTGAAATAGATTCTGTGGTATAAAATGTGGCCTAGATTCCTCTGAACGGACACACTGTATGTATGCATTCCATATGTTTCCATAGGTTATGTCCATATGGCCATTTCTGGAAGTACATGTGCTGTGATATATCACATTAGTAGGACTGTGCAGCCTATTCTTCTTGTAAATGGAAAAAAAAACTAAGTCACCAGCGTCCATTTCAACACCTTTAAAGAATTCCAGACACACTTTTCTTGTTGTTCTTTGATACACTCTTCCTGCCATGGAGGCGATGCTGCGAGACACGAAACACAAATTTATGACATCATTGGCCAGAGCACCTGAACATCAAGCAAAACATACAACCACTAAAACTAATTCTTCTGTTCAGGAATGCAAGTAAACAACTATAATTTGACATCTTAATCAAGAAATAACAATATGCTTTACTATTTTTTCAGTTTCAAAGTTCATGGATAACAATAATAATTACATTTTAGCATTAAAAATATCATTTTGGTTAAAGAGCTTCTACATACTGGTGTATTAACCATTACAGAAACATCAAAAATGTTCAGTTTCTCAATCAACCATTTCTTGTCCCTCGTTTCAGCAGATCATATCTCAGTTATGCTTCTGCCCATATGCAGAGAGCAAGTCAGCGTTGGTCCGACCATTCATCTGACCGACTATTTGTTTCAGGACAACAGCATACATGGACATGGTAATCGGCTACATTGGCAAATGTGTCTCTGATGTTATATTGAGAAGTATATACATATAAATACACTTTCATAAATCAGAAGCCCTGGGTTAACAGGGAAGTCTGTGCCAAACTTAAAGCATGGACTAATGCTTCCAGGAATTCCAGGTATGTGTTTCAGAGAACTATTTGCAGCACTAAGAGACAATACAGGAACAAAGTAGAGTCTAACTACTGGGATTTGTGACCTGGACTAATAACTATCAGAGACTACAACAGGAAAACCAGCAGAGCTGAAATAATGTCTACATGTCTCTGTGATGAACACCTTCAATGCCTGCTTCAACTTCCAGGCTGTGGACGGCCCTGAACAACAAGACAAACTTCTATAAGAGCCTATTTGCATGAAATTCAATGTTATTACCCCGGGCTTCTGCGAACACTAACTGTTTAGTAGCAATAGTCTCAGAATTGTGAATTCCTGACCCGTGACTCAGGTTTGAGGTAGACAGCACTGGTCTGATTTGGTCCCGACACTAAGCACTAAGCACATTAGCAGATTTCTGAGGAGATTGGAAAACCAGGGTCTTGGCAGGTACCAGGAAAAATACTTCTCTCTTGCTTGTCCCGTGAAAAAGGACTGAGGGAAGACGATATGACGTGAGAGGAGGTGGTAATAGGTAGGGTTACAGTCCGAGAACCCTGAAAATGCCTGGCAGCAACTTCTGAACAGCAGTCTAATTACCACACAAACAATAGATGACACACCAGCCTGTGAGCTGGAAACACTCAGGGGCCAAAGAAAGCCGAGTCTCGGGTCACCAACTTCAAAACACCACAAGAGTCAAGTGAGTTTCTTGGCTTATCCATTCATATCATGCTCTGCGCTATGACAGTTCATCAGCATGGTGATTCAATGCTTATTACTTTATTATCATAGCTAATTCCTCTTTTCCAACAATGATGCTGAAACGTTTGTTAAATCCAGTTTACTTTCACTAATCTGGGTCATTATTCCTGCAACGGCACTCTATAGGAGCAGCTTTAACGAAAGGATCCTGAAAACTCAACATGGGTTCTGTTTGAAAGCTTGTGTAACTTCTCAAACTAGAAAAGATGGGATGTGTAGATGTGTTAAAAGACAAACATGCAAGTTGTTATCCACCAAGGACACATGACTACAGTACAAATTAAATTTGATGAATAAATCTGTCTTTAATTATCGTATCGTACTGATATGGAGTGTGTAGCACAGGAACAATCTGGTAATAATGGGTTTGTTTGTACTGGATTAAAACTAAAGATTGTCTTCTGGAGAATGGCAAAAAAAATCTTATATCTCAGTTCATGCTTTGGCTCATCTTATCACAGAAAAATCTGCCTGTAGTCAAGACTGTGATGAGATGGACCTACAAGCAAAGCTGGAATTACAGTCCTGGTTTGACTGCACTGGGTGTTTTGGACGCTGTGACTACAGACCTGGATGAACTCATCAACACTGTGATCTTGTATCAGCCTTTGTGAGGACGTGTGCTGACAAAAACGTTCAGCACAAACCCTGCTTTTCCAAGAGGCCTACAGAAATGTACATTATCCTGCACAACCAGGCCAGAAACACACTGACAAAGAGAAGCAAAGAGGAGGAAAAGCAGAAATACAGGTTTCCAGATGACCCTGCATCAGTGTGGAGGCCTGCACGACATCACCAGCTACAGGACACCATCCCCCCGACACTGTGGACAACCATCAACTGGCCGACGACCTTAACATGTTTTACTGGAGGTTGGATAAACCATACTGATCGAGAAGGCGCCAGGCCCAGACGGCGACTCACCCTCTCTTGGAGCGGTCTAGTGATGTCCTCCTGCTTCAGACCCTCCACAAACATCTTGGCCCTCCATCACGGCGCTCAATGGTGTTTTGAAGCAGGGATCCCACCACAGTGCTGTAAAGAATGCCTCCCATTATGCCAACTTTGTTTCTTTACACTCCACCAAACAAACAATCCGGAAGCAAAAGAGGGGCTTTTGGTACTTCAGTACCCCCTCATCGTAGGCAGAGCTGATCGTCATAGCGACGCTCCCCATGGGAGCTTTACTTTGGTCTTGAGAAGCAGCAGCCTTTATTCACTGTCAAACTGCCAGATTGACGGCTTCTCCGCTCTCATTCCCACTCTCCCACTGACTACAGACCTGTTGCCTGACCTCTGTGGTCATGAAATCCTTCCAGAGACTGGTGTGGACCAAAGTGAAGCAAATCCTGTCTAATGGACAAACAGGTCACGAGACGATGCAGTTAACATGGGACTGCACTACATCACAACACCTGGACTCCCCGGGGACCTACGCAACGATCCTGTTTCTGGACCAGTTTGGCATTCAATACATCATCCCAGAAGTCCTCCACCCCAAACCCACCCTGCTCCATGCACCAGCCCCCACCTGTCATTGAATTACAAACTTCCTGACAGCAGATGAGGCTTGGGAAAATTACATCCAGCACCTGTGCCCCCCAGGGATGCGTGCTCTTCCCACAGCTCTGTTCCCTCTACACCTCAGGAGACCCGTCTGTTTGGGACGATTCAGACTAAATCAGGCTCTGTGCTGAAAACAACAGTCCTCCCATTCATTTGAATGGGGGTAGATGGCTTACACTCAGTGGTGGGTGCTGCAGGGAATGCCAAAGAAAAAAGAATCAAACTTTTTGAGAGACATGATATGACCCGAGGTCTTGCTGCAGTGGCAATTCCAACAATTAACCTGTCGAACTGCTCGACAGTCGCCCTGAAATCCAGGAGCAGTTCATGGACTACACTATGATACTCTCACAGTTGTGTCCTCGCTTGGTTTATTTCATGTACCCAGCTTCTGTGTCTGTGTCTGGCTTTCAGTCTATGCTGTATGAGAGAACGACAGTAGTGGTCAAGCGACATAGATAGTAAATGAGGAGAGGGAGTGCCGGTAGCTAGAAAGTCAGTAATAATGCAGAAATAAAAAGTAATTTTTTATTGTTTTAAAGCAGTTACATGCAGAACAGATAAACACGCCACCACCCACCCCCACACACTGCTACACCAGCCTGTGGTTAATCACTGCAACGCCCTGATTACCGCGCCCTGGTCTGAATACGGCGTCCTCAAGTCTGTAGACGACACAACTGTCATCTGCCTCATCCGGGACAATGAGGAGCCAAACCTGGAGCTGAACACGTATCCTAACTGTGGAGAACAGTGGACTTCAGGAGGACCCCCCCCCCCCCCCCCCATCACTTGCTATGACCATACTCAACAGCACTGTGTATGCTGTGGAAGGTTTCAGGGTTCTGGGATGCACAACCTGCCAGGACCTAAGCGTCCAATATCAACACAATCATCAAAAAGGCCCAGCAGAGGATGTAGTCCCTCTGCCAGGAAAAAAAAAAAAAAAAATCACTGGTGTCAACATGCCCCTCATTATACATGTCCACTGTCAGGAAACAGGCAGGAAACGACTCTGCCGACCCATCACATCCTGGACACGACCTGTTCCAACTTCTCCACAGATCAGTTTCTGTTCACAGATCATCACTCTGAGTGTCACTCACTGTGTCAATGATCGAAAACATGCACCAAGATACAGATGATACAGTACATTCACAGTTTAATACACACATTTAGACATGATCCATCACTGTCAGATATACTGTACATCCTACACACTGCATATAGACATGTACTGTACATAACCATCCACAACTATTTACAATGTACAGATAACACTTGTACAGACACTGTATTTACATATATTTTTAATATATCTACTTGTATGTATGGAATATGTCTATGTTAATTTAGCTCTGTAGTCCTTCAGCTCCACAGTATTCTCTGGATGTGTCCACATACTGTGACCGTGATGCCTTCGCTCTCTCAGGGGCTGACCGAACACTGACGTCGCACAACAGGTGGTTATGATAACTTGAACAACACGTCCCGCAGGATTCCTCGCGCATAATGTCGCTTTATTATTGACTGTGCACCAATAAATATTGACCACACGTCTGCGAGACTCGCTCACTCAACACACAGAGCCAAACGTGAGTCTCGGAGGTTAAACACAGTCGACAAAAACACGGTACCACCGGCGCAGGAACGTCAACACAAAGAGGGCTAACTTTAACGGTACGTACCTCTCACGGAGTGAGTGTTGTCCCGGTGTGGAAAAACAAAACGCGGCTTCTCCAACGACTTGTTGAATATGTCAGTTTCATCATATGTCCATGTCGAGGGAGCTTCGTGTGTAACAAGCTGTGACAGTTAATGAGTATTTCTTAAAGTTTCGAGTGAGGAAAACAACTGAGTGTGTGCTGAGCCGGCTGCCTCCATGCTCCCAAACTCTGTGAGGAGTTCTCTGGCTGCGTCCTTCTCTTTGTGTGAAACACGGAGAAGGAGAAACGACTTCCTTTTATGCTTTTCAAAATAAAATGCAAGTCACTGTACAGCAGCCTAGCTGATTGTAAAGAAAAAAATAGATAAATAAAACTTAACTTTCGTACCTGTGTTGTTCCCGCTAAAAGTTAATAACATTTTAATTATACTACCATATACCTTGGGGTAGGATTATTTTTGGGATAATAACTTCCCTCCTGTGGCAAACGTGTACAGAGTACAGAGTACCCAATTGAACATAGTGAGCTCAGTTAACCAATTAAGTCGGCTTTTAGACCTAATTGACAGGACACAAAGGTAATGTTAGACAGCTGACTAATGAAAATACGACAAAACGACAAAAACAGCACAAAATAATGGCACAGAAAACGGAGTCATCTGATTTGTTGTCGTTTTATTCCTCCTGTATAGACAGTAGAACACTACAATTTTACAAAAATATTTCCAAATGCTGTAGTTTCATAGTCTTTCATGTTTCTTTCGTGACATTTAAGCGTCAAACTCCGTGCTTTTAATTTAAAGATGAAGCCGCACTACTTCCGGAGGATTTCGTCGTCTTACCGTCTAACTTGACGCCGCTGCCTCCTTCCCCCTCCAAATCTCAGCCAAAGACACAAAAACAAACTGTGCATTAACTTTCACATCACGTGTCCCATCTGGCAACATGTTATAGGCCCCTGCAGAGGCTGAGGGTTTACCTCCAGCTCAGAGCAACAACAACATGCAGAGATTCACTTCACAGAACATAACTCGGCTGAAAGCGGCTGAATAAGACATGTATAGGTCAAAATAATGACAAAGCAACAAACCTGACCCTGATAAAGGCAATACAACTCTCTGTTACTGAAATTGAGTGTTTGTGTTTATGAGTGATGGCACAGCTTAACATAAATATATACAATAGTCTATTGTAGGATTTAATATCATTATTATTATTATTATTATTATTATTATTATTATTATTATTATTATTACAGCAGAGGTACATTCAATGCACATACAACACCACACTACAGAAGCCCTTAGCGGTCATACATTTTCTTTCCTCTGTTTTCTCATGATAAACAGTTCATGTCAATAGTTATCTTGAGTTATTTATGTCATCATGTCAAAATAACAGATGTTGTTTTCCCAAAATAAAGGGATAATTTTTTCGAGATGTTGAGATACATACAGTGTAAATACACAGGTAGCATAAATGATTTATATGAATGACATAAGGGGGCAGATTGTTCCCTGATGCTGTGTTTCATGTCTGTGTGGTATAGGGATGTCCCAGCTGGCTCCAGGTACCCTAAATCAGCTGCAACATTAACAACAAGAACAATAAACATAACAGTTTTATCACATGGTACATGTTATTTTTGTCATTTCTCCATGCAGCTTTAAAATCTAGCATTATTATCAGAAGTGGAAAGAGGAACAGAAAAAACGGATTTGCTGTGGAACTTATTCATACTTCATAGTGGAAAGCTTCATATGCTGGGTCGAGTCACTGGGTTGAACAGATTGCATTTAGCTTCATGCATGTCATGCTTTTCTCATGAGATGACATCATACACCTCAAAGCCAGTGTCCATATTATGATGGAGTTATTACTAACTGTAGCCGTATGCATGTACCACCTTCAGCTCCCGCGTCATTCACAGACTCCTGCATCTGCACAAGTTCAGAAAACATGCTGCCTTCATGGTGCTCATGTCTTCACAGGGGCATTTATCGATAACTATGTTTGACATCAGAATACAGGCATTTTGACTCGTCATCGTAGGAAAAGCTCAGGTGTGACCAACATTAACAATGGCTCTGTTTATGTTCATGTATTCATCTGGTGAATGCTTTCATCCATAGCAACATGACACACGATCCAAACCACAATAATTCAGTTCAGGTGTGAGCCATGACAGTGACAGTGAATTAGCATGCACAATGTCTGGACTCTGAAACTGAAGCAGCTAAATGGAATTAATCCATCCTTTTATTATGTACGTCAAAGTGAAAAAGGCTTCTTCTTCTACACCTGGGTAACAAATGAAGCACAAGCTGATGTGAATGATTATAAATACTGTCTGAGCTCAAATGTTTTGTACACATGGGTATTTCCTGGTGAAGCATGATATAATGGTCCATGTAGTTTTAATGTTTCCTGACTCAGAAAAGAAATCACACATTAAAATGAGTTCAGCTTGGTTTATAATTGGAAACACATTTACATCGAACCAGCTCCTTCACTCTGAAAATTAAGAACTGAAACTTAACTAAAAAAAAAGTGATCAATCATCAGAAAATGATCTACACATTAAGAAGTAAGAATATTAGAACATCAGCATATTATAAAGACAAACATTTTACATGGTGTAACAGTCTTTTTCCTACCTAGTCAACTCAACCTGTGTATGTCCTGTATGTAGTGTGTGTAAGGCTATAACCAACATGTTCAGTTTTTTAAATATACATCGTTTTTTTACTAATCTCTCACCCCCCTCAACAAACGTGTGATTAATGCCTCAAAATGAGCACAGACGACAAGCTAGCTGCCTGACGTGTGCTCTCTGTAAATGGTGTAATACTGACATGAAGTAATCTGCAGCTATACCTATCTGCTGTGTAAATGTATGAACAATAAATGTAATAAATAATAGTTTTCTTTAGTGAGACAGTTACTCTTCACATCCTAAAGACAAAGAAACGCTCTGAAGGTAAATACTGATAACATGACGTGGCATGACGAGTAGTGCTGGCATCAGGTTACTGTGTACCTTTCCTGAAATCTGACATAAATAATCTAACCAGACAAAATGTAAAAGAATCCACAAAGCATATAAAAATATTAACAAATGACGACTCAGCTCTTCTCGTCTGTGGCTCATTTGAATGTGTTCGAGAAAACGACACACACTCTTCAATTTCAAATACTGTTAAACGTGACGGTCCGTCTTAAGGCAGAGGATGACAGGACCTCAGGAGGCTGGGACAAACGCTTTGATCTGGTCGCCCCCTACAGTACAAACTGTGAACACCCGCTGTAAAAACTCACTGTTAGACAACCCTTGCTAGAGTTACAAAGCAGCATGAGGGGAGAAAAAAAAGGGGAGAAAATGATGGCGTACAAGAAGTGAAACAATTTAACTAACAGAAAAATTCATACGTTTGCTCATTTCAGGACACCGTATCTGTTTAAAAACAGCTGTGGCTGATGTGCACTGACCCATATTTTAAAAAAGAACATTCGCCTCTTTCATTAAGTTTTCCCGTGAGGCTCCAAAAGGCACCACTGCCTGGTTTCCTTTCACTTGACAAAATGTCTCCACGGTCAGCCCTTTAAAGGACACATTTGCACTATTAATACATTAATACCAGAATGTACAGAAAATAATAATAATATTGTCCTCATAACAGCAATCTGTTCATGCACAGTGTTTTTTTTTTTGACATGTGGACATACGTGGAAACCTGAATGTTTAGGTACGTCAGGATAACAGATAATAAGACGTGTGCAGCTCGGGTTAAACTTAGTCAGTTCCCTCAGAATCTGGAAACTCCACGGGAGGTTTGCAGCAGCGACGGCCGGTCCCTCCCTGTCTGAACGGAGCAAAGCGCAGCCATTTCTTCACCACGTCGGCGAACTGGTGATGCGTGGCCTCCTTACCCACCGGTGTTCGTTTCAGAGCGCCTAGGAGGACAAGCTGGAGATTATTCTTTGTACAGCCGACGGTTGATCTGGACATGTTCTGTGTGAAAAGTATCTCTGTGCAGTAGGTGCTCATCATAGTATTGTAGGTTTTTAAAGGCTGGTGATGTTCTGATTTTCAACAAAAGACCAAAACCCACCACGTGTTAGTCCTTCAATACTTTCCATCAATAGTCCGTCTCTCAGTTTTTTCGGACATCACTACTCTGTCTCAGCTCTCACATTTAAGCTCCTTGGTTCCTTCTGAGGACAGACATCTTTAAAAATGGTTCACAAATATATTGTTTAATTTAAAAAGGCTCAGAAGCATCGCTTGCAGATTACACCACAGCTCAGACACAGGATGAACTCAAGTTTGACTGAAAAGTGTTCCAAATGTCAAGTAGAGGTGGGAAGCTATAGGCACTGCATGTGGACATGTATCCATATTGAGTACTGGGGTAAAACTGTTAGCAAACTTAATTTGATTTTTAACGTCCAGCTTGATGCTGATCCTCAGGTTCTGCTTCTCGGCTTGCCCAGTCGTCATATTAAAGGGTCTCATCAAAGACGGCTGCTCAGATGGATTGATAATGCTCCACCTACAATTGGGGGTTGGCACAAAGTGATATTTTACTTACTACCAATGGAATACCTAACATACAGATTCAAATGTAAGATGGGTGATTTTTTTAGGAACTGGACCCCTTCCTGTAGATATGCTGGTAAAAGACTCACAACTATTGTATTAAAAAGGGATGATAGATGGCAATGAGGAAAACTGGCTAACTGAAGTTTTTGGGTTGTAAGGTTGGACATTAATTTACTTATAATTATTATTATTTTTTTATTATTTAAAAAAAAACATTTTCTCTCAAAAATAATATTGTTGTTATTTTCTTTCTTACTCTTCTTTCTTTCCAGATATGTATTTGCTTTGGAAAAGAAACATTGGGGACTACTTTCAGTGGTGGATTAATCCACATTTGGTCTTTTAGTGATTATTTCTGGTAGCAGTGTCAGTGACAGCTGTGTGTGAGACTGAGTCAGAATAAACTGTGTGTGTGTGTGTGTGTGTGTGTGTGTGTGTGTGTGTGTGTGTGTTCACGGTAATAAAAGAACATGATGTGTTTCTGGACATCAGCTCTAAGGCGCAGAGGAAGAAGATATCTCAGGCTCTGACACATGTATCCGCACGTTCAGTGTTGGTTTTGGTGTTTTCGTGGGATTTGTGTCTTCCTTTGCTTTCTGTGACACTTCAGTAAAGTTTGTCTTATCATACATTTAGCTGTTTCAAGCAGCACGTGCACTTACGGAAGAGGACTCCTTGGAGTCGAGTGTTCCTGAAGCTTCTCTTCTGTCCGCGGCCTACCCAGTTGAGCTCAGAACCAACAGCGAATGAAAGCACAGCTTGCATAAGACGTCTCACCGCGTCGTCGACAGTAGCCCCGCCCATCCGTGACAGGTAAGACACCTTGAGTTGGGACAAGGTATGACATCAGTTTCACAGCAAGCAACTCAATGGACATGGAGTAAACAGCTTCACGTTAACTACCATTCTCCTCTGTATCCCTGCGTCCTCCAGGTGCCTCTCCATCTCGTCCAGCTGCTCAAGGGTCCTCAGGGGGAGGTCCACGTCCAGAGCCTCCACGTCCTCTTCCTCGTACGCAGCCTGGCCATGCAGCTGGGCCTGAAGATCCCTCAGCACTGCCCACTGCCTCTGCTGCTCCTCTTTGATTTCCACCAGCAGGGCGATGATCTTCCGCTGAGCAGCCGTCTCTAGAGGGGAAGAGGTGGAGAGAAGCCGAGCGTGACGACGAGGATGAAGACTATGATTCAAGTTCAGTGAACAAAAAAAGTCCATATCCAGAACCAGTGTTTAGTTTGCCTGTTAATTCATTCATTCATTAAGTTTAGTAACTAAAATATCATAAAGTTATTACAGCTAGGAAATGATTAAAGCCAGAATTCAATTTTATTATATAAAGTCATTGCAAAAAATGTCAGATATTTGAGTTCACAGCTCTTCAGTCTTAATTATATTATATTATATTAATTAAATTATCATGATCTGTGACAGAGACCTTCAGTATTACAACATTTGATTTTTCATATTAATTCAAAGAGATTTATTTGTTATTTATTACTAGGTGTTTTTTTTTTTGTTTGTTTGTTTGTTTTAAGATTTTATTATTTTGACAGAGACAGCTGAAGAGTGACAGGAATGTGGGGAGAGAGAAACAGGGAATGACATGCAGGAAAGAGCCACAGGTCGGATTCGAACCCTGCGCTTCCGCAGCAAAGACTGAGCCTTCAGGTCTGCTCTACCAACTGAGCTAAACGAAATAAATATGTAAATATGTTCAAAATAATCCTGTCAACAGTTTTTACATAACACCTGATACTAGTAACTAAAATAAATAAATTATAACTATACATTTAAAAATATCTAAAATGACTGGTGACTGCAGGTTAAAATAAAAACAAACAATAGAAATTCATTAATAAAATGGAATTAATAATTTGAATATAGGACAGAGTGAACACAGTAAAAACAATCATAAATGTACAGATAAAATAACAGTGATAATATTTTTGTACAATAAGACCTCACTGCACTGATGCTCACGCGCATTTTGCGGTATTAAGTTGACTTATAATAAATAAATATAAGTTTAGTTGCTAATACAAACTTTCTCCTCCATCTTCCTGACAGGGCACACACTCGGACTGCTCCAGGTGCAGTCAGGCAGTCTTACCTGTGGATGTGGCTGAAGTGAATCTGTCCGCGGCTTCGGAGCTGCCGGCGGAGGAGAGCTGCGGCTCCACGCAGAAGCTCATGTCCCCTCTCTGCGACTCGTCTTTGAACTCTTCCCCCGAGCGTCTGGAGACGTGTTCGGCCAGGCTGTGCATCTCATCGGACACAGCAGACAGCCTCTGCTGGAGCGTTTCCAGAGCAATGTCCGCCATATGTTTGTTCACATAACCGTCCATTCGCCGGTGCACCGGCCAGTCGTGATTGTCTTCACTAACATGCTCCATTGAAGTTTTTACAAACTGTCAACCGACGAAACGTTCCCGAAAACCTTCCTGAACCTTTTGAAAACGTTTCTTCGCTCACTTAGCGACAGGGAAGGAGCGGAAGCTGTAATAAAGCAGAGCCTACCAGCCCCTGATATCACGTTGCGCAAACGTCACCGAAATGTTAAAAGAACATTGGGGGCGGCTACAAAACTACATTTCCCAGAAGGCAAGGGCCTCCTACATCCGCGGCAAATTTTGCCTGAACATTCTATCAAACCTGGACAGGGACTGAGCGCCCGCGGACAACACTACGAGTTTAAATAAGACATGCATAGACTGCATATTAATTATCTCTTTAATTTACTAATATATATTCATTTACCTATACATATTTCTGTATCATGATGCGATTGAATGTTATTAGACTACATGATTCAAGTCGTTCTTAAATTGTTTTATACATTCATAATTAGTTCTTTTTTGTTTTGTTAGTCGACTTTTTCTCAGCAGCCATTTTGACACGTAATAGTAAACACAGGTGATACTAATTAAGGTCCCGTTCCATTAGGGTCAAACAGTCAGAGTGCTGCTGTGGTGCATGTTGGTTCACTGGAAAGGCTCTGCTGCAATAAATGGTACAGAACCTTAATTAGTATCTTTTGAAACAGCTGTAGCACCGTCATCTCACAGCAAGAAGCGGTGGAAAGAGTACCAACAATCTGTACTCAGGTTTACTTCTTGTCACTTTCTTCTGCATATTCTCCACCTTCAGCTCACTATTGGTCACACATGCACAAATTCACCTCTTTTTTCCAGTGTCCAACTTGAACTTTGACCAATAGCAAAGAGGGTGTGCGTTGGCCTCAGCAGGTGATGCTCACTCCTCTGCATTAACGTATACATGACTAAAAGGTTTGAATATAATTCAAACTGTAGGCCTGCTCAGTAGCTAAGTAGATTACAATGTAATGTATACTTACATTACTTGTATGTAAGAGTAAAATCCACCCCTGGTTGTAAATTAGCATTCTTTATACTGACGTTCATTAACATGTTCTGTTCCTTTTAAATACAATAATATAAATACAAACGTTCCATGTCCTGTATACACCGCTTTGGAATTTACTGATCTGTTTCCAGCGCCTCTGACTTCCAAAGTTGTGGAGTTGAATATATAAAAATAAACCTATTTGTAATAATTTGTCACAAAAGAGCACATATATGAATTGAACACAGTTCTCACCTGTAAGAATCTGACCACAATAAATATTCTGAAGTGAAGGTCACCTTTATTAGCAAAGATTTGTCCAGATATAAAAACATTTACAGAACAAAGACAACAGGACGTCACAGAGAGAGCAACAAAACAGGAAGTCTTCAGGAAAGAACACAAGACATGCAGAAACAGAAAAATATCAGTACAATAATACAGTAAGAACAAACACCATTTCAGTACATATCGCTGTATGAATGAAGCTTCATGTTAACTAAACTTTAGAGGGTTTCTTCTTCTGGCGGAGAGGAGACTGCACGTTCCACTGCCTCAGTCCAGGAGCTCTGAAACACAGAAGAGAGCTGAGTTTGAAATCACATCTTCTCCACAGAAACCTCCTAAAAACTTTACTAAACACAGACACGCTGCAGCATAATACAGGACAAGCTTTACCATTTAAATGAACAATTAAAATATAATTGAACTATCTAAGACTAGCTAACAAAGGCAGTTCTCCATCGAAGGACCCAACTCAAAAAAATAAAATGTCAGTGAACATCAGTGCTGAGAGCATCCCTGTACTGAGGTGGAGGCAGAAGTCTCAGAAAAATGTATCCAGACATGGACAAATAAAACCAAAGTGACCTGCATGAGGAGATAGAATCTAATACAAACGTACAAACACATTATAAGCAAAGTCATCTCCAATAGGTACAGTAACACCCCCTAAACACTATATAAGAGCAGGTGTTGTGTGGAAATGATTTGTGTAACAGCAGCAGGTTATCCAGGCATTGTACGGGAACATTAAATACAGCAGAAGAGAGTAACAATATAGATATACTGCATACCTAGAAGAACTTGAGTAGTAGTGAAATGGACGTCCTGTTAAATAAACTTAAAGTCTCCAGAGCGTCAGTACTGCTGTTAGAGGAAAATCAAAAACCCAGCAAGAGGGACGCACAGTCACTACTTGCACAATATTGCACCTCCACAACACCGTATGGAGGCAATGACAGAAGGCGTGCACTTACTGCTGCTCGTTTGACCGCACATGAAGAACACTGCTCTCCCTGACAGCACCTGTGAGGACACAGCAGATGAATTCAATCTAAATTTGTATCTCACAGTTTGATTTGAGGTTGATGTCTCACATGCAAAGACACTCTCGTGCTCATTAACTGAACAACAGCCAGCAGCAGTCTGAACTCCTGATGAGACTGAGTGAGAGGTCAGAGTGTCTTACTTGTTCCTATGTCGCTGAAGATCGCGCTGAGTCCTTCGTCAAAAGTTAAGTTGATGTTGACACCTGGATCAGAGGGAGGAGGACAGATGGACAGGTGAGGGTGTGAAGGGAAACTATAAATGATTGTTTTTATATTTCTGTTTGAACAGATGAAGCAAACAAGATCACATATTCATCTGAACATCTTTCATTTTAGGCTACTGAGAGGCCTTTGATAAATACAAATTTATTGGGGCATCACAGCCAAAACTTCCTAAAAGCATAAAAAAATTAGCACAACCGTAAACATCTACAGCAGAAAAAAACATAGCCATTAATGCAGCAGTAATATTTATCCAGAAACATCAGTTATAATAGTAAAACACTGACAGGGAACATTTTACTGCATAATGGCTAAAGGTGCAGTGTGTAGGATTTAGTGCTATCTAGTGGTGTAGTTACAGATTGCAATCCCCTCTCCTTAATCTCTGTCCTTCCTAGTGTGGTTACAAAACGTACAAAAAATAATAATAATAATAATAATAAAAATAATGACAGGCCCTCTCTACAGTCAGTGTTTAGTTTGTTTGTCCTGGGCTACTCTAGAAACATGGTGGTTCAAACATGTTGGAAGAAGACCTGCAGTGTCTGTAGACATAAAAGTCTCATTCTAAAGTAACAAAAACATAATGATTATAAAACATAGTGATCATACACTAATCTTCCACCTCAGGTTAGCTAGTTAGCTCCTGCCAGCTAGTTTTCTCTTGTGAGTTTTTTCTGCTTCTATACCAGTAACACACTTGTTCTGGACACTTATGTATGACAGCCTGGGTTAAATACCAGGTGTGTGATGTGCTGTGTTCAGGCGGTGTGGGTTGGTACCTTTTGGTGTGCTGATGGCTCGGTCATTCACAGCTCCTTTAGGCATCACTGCAAACAAAGTCACACCAGAGAAACAGTCGGTCAGGACAGAGCGCTGTCACAGACTGGATCATATATGAAAACTCTTCATGGTAATCAGACTGATATCAAATCTTTCTATTACACTTAAAATAAAATGCAGTGTTAAGAAAAGTAATTTTCCCAACTGTCTACATTTTCCAATAAATTGTAGAAGATTTAAGAAAACACATGAACTTCAATAAACGTGAAAACTGCAAAACCTGATATTTGCAGCAGAAATCATCACCACTACCTATTTACACATTCCACAGACTTAACACAGTAGTAACACATAACACATAGTTTAGTATTCACTGGGTGTGGTGTGGTGGAGTCCACATGGCAAATGAAAGAACAATGCTCTGTTTTGAACTTATAGTCTAATTAATGTTATTTTAAATGAATAAAATCATCAATGATAACAGTTTTCCTCCTCTAGAGAATCAATGTGACTCTTCCTCTTCACTTGGACTGTGAAATTGTGACTTTGTGTCTAAATGATCGCAGAGTAAGACTATCTGTTTAATACTAATCCAGATGCAAACACTCGACCTGACTCATGTTCTATTGGTTATCGTTGAGGTGAAAAGCAGCTTTATTCTTTTTTTCTAACTGCTGTGACCTCTGACCCTTTAACTCTGACATGAAACTTCTGCTGAGTTTCCTTTTAGAGTGTCGTACCTGTTCCTTCCAGAGCCATTGACTTAGACTGGACAGGTTCCTCCTGCCTGGATCTGCGCACACGCCTGAAAGAACATACACACACACACAGAATGTATTTTTACCCTCACTGATGTCACATGCATGTGGACTGTAAAAGAGGAAAAAGGGGAAAAGAAAATCATTGAATACTCCTGGTGACCTAGTAGTGACGCCTACCAACCCCCCCACTTTCCCAATGTGTTCTTCCTGCAGCTGAACTGTGAACTATCCAATAAATGCCTAATAATAACAACAACAACAACAACAACAATAATAATAATAACAACAACAACAACAACAACAACAACAACAACAACAACAAAAACAACAACAACAATAATAATAATAATAATAATAATACAACTAATATTAAAAATGAGACCAAGAAGACGATCAAGGAGACGACAAAGAACAAGAAGAACGATGAAACAAAACAAAAAAACTTGCTTTCTTCCTTTAATTAATTTCTTTGCTACGTACAAGCTGAGCTAACCAAGTATAGCTAAGTACAACACTGTTAATGGTTCAGTCTGTAATGTGTGCTCTCTTTGGGACGCAGGAAGTTACTGGACTGACTTGGGAACAGGAGTGATCGACAGAAACGTTACCCGTCAGTGTATGTCAGCCTGGCAGACTGTGGGTTTGGATGTCGTGGCTGTGGTGTGGCGAAGACAAACGGGAGGAGGGGCCTGGACTTAACGGGAGAGTTCTGGACGGAGCGCTGAGGAGAGAGCAGAATCACTGTGACACCTTCACTGACTGTGGGGAATTCCAATTCCACTCGTTATTAATGATTAAACCATTACCTGATTAATTTTCAGTTTACTGACTAATCATTTCAACTGTAATCATTTTATTTCAACTTATAATAAGACAAACAGTCAAAGGTAAAAATCATATCTTAGTATTTACAAAATCTTTTCATTGTTGATGTTTTTATGATCACCTGTAAAACTGTGAATAATTATAATGTAATTCTTTATTTATTAATTCAATCACCACCATCATTATAAAAGCAATCCAAATGCTGTCAATTATTCCATACACACAGTGTCTTACCTGTCAGTGATGTGTGTGAGTGTGTGCTGTGTTCTGACCTGTGCAGTGGGAGTCCTGGCGTCTCCTGTCAGGCTACAGTGCTCCATCTGTTCCTCCATCTGTTCCGCCATCTTTCTCTCCTTCTCAGCCGTCTTCAGAGCAAACTCCACCTCAGCCGCCAGCAGCTCGTCTCCAGAGAAAAACTCCTTCACCTCGTTGCGGTAATCTTGCATGGTCACCTGAAGGGACATCGTGTCACGCATGTGTCACACACTGCTTTGGTTGGTGCAGCCTTATCTTCAAGAGGACTTTCTCTTTCCCTCATTTTTAGTGACTCCACTTTCCCTAACCTGTCAGATCTACTTCTACTTTTTTCACCCTTGTGATGTCATGTCGTCACGCTGCACACCAATTGACCCTTTGTGAAAATGAGTACGCAGAGAGTCTGCGTGTCTCACCTGGAGGTAGGCCATGAGGTCTCTGAGGACAGGAGAGCGTTTCTGCTCCAGCAGGCTCTTCAGGCTGATGATAAGAGGAACTGTGTTCTCTATGAAGACCTTCTTCTGGACCTGTGGATCACAGCAGGAAGCTGAGACGAGTCTCCTGAAACTTCTGATGCCATTTAACCTATCATCAGACTCATGTTGTACCTGCAGCCTCATGTTGACTACAGTAACTTGGCTAATATTGCTCACCTGTGACACCACCTTCTTCTGTGCGGCCTGCAGGACAGCCTTGGCCATGGTGGCCATGTTCTCCTCCTCTGGTTCCTCCCCTGCGGCGCCACCAGCTGCACTAGATACGGCCTGCAGCTTCATCTCCTTCAGACTCAAGATGTTGAAGGTCTCTGATAAAATTTCAGCTCCTTCTGCATCTAGAGGGAGCTCCTCGTCTGCAAAGCATGCTGGGATGAGGAAAAGGTAAATTGGTGCTTGTTAACAGTCAAGAAATCACAAAGAAAAACAAAGATATTTACTATTAAACGCCTGTTAATGAAGAAGTTCATTTTATCTTTCAAGTCACCACCAGAGAAAAACAACACCAGCCACAGCTGGTGGTTCTACATATGAGTGCTTTGTAGCTTTGCATTTACATCTCAGTCCACACACACACACACACGCGCACGCACACGCACACGCACACGCACGCACACACACACTGACCTAAGACGGTCTGGTTGATCTTGTTGGTGATGTTGAAGCGCTGTGCGTCTGTGAACTGCTCCAACAGGAAACGGTAGATCCGAAATCGCTTGTTACGATGCTGAGATCCTTTCAGGGAGAACCGAACCTTCTCTCTGCATAGATTTAAAAATGTCAATGTATGAACAATAAACGTTACAAATAAGTCTTGCGTGTGCTCTTACTGTTCAGTTTATCTGTCTAGATAAAATGTGAACGCAAGTATCATCTTTGAAAACGATGAAATGGAGTTTCCGACCTCTCACTTTGAGGGAACTTGTTGTAGGACTTGTGTTTGTTGTAGGAGTTGAAGTGGAAGATGCACTCTATGAAGTGCTGGCTGAACATTTCAGGGTTCTTCTTCAGCAGCAGGTGGAGCAGGCAGTATTCACACAGACTGGGACAGAAACAGACACTTTAGACCACGAGATCCAGACTGTGTGTGTGTGTGTGTGTGTGTGTGTGTGTGTGTGTGTGTGTGTGTGTGTGTGTGTGTGTGTATGTGTGTGTGTGTGTGAGAACAACTAATATGTGATCTTTGTCTCAGACATTACAGCGTTACAGAAATTGGTACACAGTGTCATGAACTTTCAGTCTATGCTCAGTGTAATTCACCTGGCGATGGCAGGGACTGGGTCGACCAGCGCCACCATGAAGCGAAAGAAGAGGGAGCCCTTCCATTTCACAAATTCCTCCTAGAGGAAATTAGAGACAGACATTGAAAACACATCCTGCTGAAAGATTTTGCAGAGAACAGATGAGTAACATCGAAGATGAATTCAGGGTCGATCGATGCAGAAACTTGTAGCTTGCAGTACAGTCAGGTATGAGCGACTGGATGAATATATCAGTTATCAGCAAAAAAAACACGTGTGGAGCCAGAATATTTTCACACCTAACTCTGTGAATTAAGGTTTTATTTTGACCAAACTAGAGTTGGTGATTGTTAGAAGACTTACTGACTTTATTTTGTTTGTCAAGTTTGAATGAAGCGTGTGTTACAAAGAGCTAACAAGGTAATTAAGCTGCGGTTTATGAAATCATCTCCTGGCTGAATCTATCTTGTTCCGATATCCTTTTTATTAAGGATTTTATTATCCTTTTTATTAGTTTTCAAACTGGGGTCTAGTTGTAGAATGTGTAGAGCAGTTCCCACCTGGAGCAGGTTGGTCAGCATGATGAGAGTCTGCTCCCTGATGACTGCTTCACTGTCTCGCAGACAGGCGGAGATGTTGGGGATGTAGTTATCCACGATGTTGGTGTACCGAACGCACAGGTCGCACATGATCACCACCACATTGTTGCGCACGGCAACCTCTGTGCCAACCTCCAGCTCCCTGGCAAACACTGGCAGGTACTTCTGGACCAGCTCCTCATGCTGTAAACACAGTTTACCTGAAGAAGATAGGAGAGAGGATATGTCAAATGTGTGAAGAGACAGCAGAAATGCATGGATTCTAACAATGTTTCTGAGACATGACTAAAGAGACAGAAGAGAAAAACTGAGAGGAGGATAGTTTACCTAAGGTGATGACTCCGTGTGCTCTGACTTTGGTGGGCATTGAGTTTATTTTGAACTGCGACAGAGGCAGCGATGCCGGCAGCTCCTCCTCCTTCTCTGTCAATGACAAACGTGAAGAACAAGTTTTAGATTAGATTAGATTCAACTTTATTGTCATTGCACAAAGTAACAAGTACTTAGACAACGAAATGCAGTTTTGTTACCACAGAATACACTGAGTGTTTTCCTGTGTTACATTTTTAAAACTCTCCATTATAAGGGTTGATTTTTGTACTTTGTGATACTACATCTAGGAACAGCCACTGTGGCACAGAGCCTTTTAACAGAAACATAAAGTAACCCTTAAACTACCAAAATATTGTTTGTTCATCCATCTATTATCTGTAACCACTTATCCTCATCAGGGTCATGGTGGGGCTGGAGCCTATCACAGCTGACTTTGGGCGAGAGGCGGGGTACACCCTGAACAAGTCGCCAGTTCATCACAGGACACATAGAGACAAACAACCATTCACACTCACATTCACACCTACGGGCAACTTAGAGTCAGTTATGGTCATGTCTTTGGACTGTGGGAGGAAGCCGGAGTACCCGGAGAGAACTCACGCAGACATGGGGAGAACATGCAAACTCCACACAGAAAGGCCCCAGCCGAGGGACCAGGAACCTTCTTGCTGTGAGGCGACAGTGCTAACCACTGCACCACCGTACCGCAAAATATAGTTTGTGATGGAGCGAAACTGATACTGATATATTATTGACATTTTTTTCTCCACAGCAGCACAGATCACCTCCTAAATATGTATTGGTATCAATATGCAAGTAAAATGCTAAACTACAAATGATAATAAAAAATAAATATGTATTGTCCAAACATGTACATGCAAGAGCACATTACTGCTAGATACTGTGAACCCCACATGTCTCACACAACCCCACACTTTATGTCATGATGATGGTGAAGATAGATAATAGTTGTCACTGAGATCATTATCCAGAGTTGTAAATTCCTGTCTCAGAGTATTATGAACTGTTGTGCAGATGCTGTTACTCCAACCCGACCCTGGATTGTTTTAACACAGGCTGTTTGAATCCTCGCTGAACGTAAACTGGGACACTTGATGTTCCATCAGAACGCACAGGGAGAAGTTACTTCAGACCCTAGATCAGAGCATCTCTACCTGTCAGTTTGTCACTATGTGTTGTGAGGACAGATTCCACCAGCAGCACGGTTCTTTTGCCGACCTTGGCAGGACAGTGGAGAGACGCCACACCCAGAGTGTGGAGGTGTTTTACCTGGAAAAGAGAAAACACTTCCAGTTATGTCAGAATCACAGTGATACAAGCTGCAGCACACTGAGACTGACACGGACAAATGAAGAAGTTAATGTGACACTCTGAGTGTTATCTGGGTTTTTGTGGTTTCTCCAGTGTCTCCAGTGTAGCAGCTCGGAAATATCTGCTGGTAGCATGTCAAATAAAATAACAGAATACATAACCAGTGTTCAGCTGATGCTCATCATGACCACAGTCTCCCTGCACTCCATTTATGACATTATATCTTTCAGGCTGATGTTTATCCAACAACAGCAACAGGTCAGGACTGAAAGCTGACTTTAAACCTGCACGTTAAAGAAGATGTTGGGGTGAGAAGGAGAAGCCAGTGAAGGCTTAGTCCTCACCATCAGATCCTCGTTCAGGTTCTGGGCTCCCTTTTCAGTCAGGATGACGGGGGCTAAATAAGCCTCACAGATCGACACCAACTCACCGCAGTGCTGGTTCATGAAAGCCTAAAGAGAGCAAAAAGAAATCCCATAAAACAGAAAGACAGAAAATACAAGAGGGAACAGGGGCTGAGTCAGGTTTGATTCAATCCTGATGTAAGATTGCTGGAATTTTTTATATTCTGTATAAAATCCAAAATTATAGGAAGATAAAACCAACAAAAACATTTTGGGAAACCATGAATATTTAACGACCATAATCTTCATTTGTTTCTTTTTATTAAAGCTGTCTCTTGATTGTTTAATGAAATTTTCTTTTGTATTTTTGAAAGGAATGTCACAATATCAGTTTTATATCAAAAAGTGATTGAAATGAGTTTTTAATTTCGCTTGATGATTCTCCCACTTCTCCCAGTATCACATTTTTTTATTACAGGGGAGCTGAGCAGAAAGAACAGTTCTGCCATCTGGTGACTCTTCTTTTTGTTTTTGTGTTAAACAGTTTGTTCACACTCCTAACTTATTCTTATTTGAATAAATTATCTAAATTTGACCTTATGTGTGTGGCACATTAAAAAAAAGGTATGGTGGTTATATCACACTTGATACCATGTAGCTTATTGTTATAAAAGAAGACTTTGAAAATGCAAATGACCGTTTTCAGGGCTCATCTTTACAAATCATGACTCAACAGTCTAACAATGACACAGCTGTCAGTGCTGAAGAAACAACAAAAACAACTGAAAGTTGAACTGGAGGTTTTCTAGATTGTGGGGAACTTTGATTTTCTAGTTCTCATCTGTCTCTCTCTGTTATTGTCTCATGTTAGAGAGAAATGAATGCAGGGCAAGCTCTCCAACCTGAGTCTGTTTGATGTCTTCACTGCGGCCAAATTGAAACAGAGTCTCCACAGCAGCACAGACCACTTCCAGAGACAAAGTAAAAGTCTTCAACCAAGTCATCAGATCACCTGTAGACAGACAGACAGAGACATTATGGCAGACTCTTCCTGTGAATGTTCCCATTATCCCATTACCACAGTCACTTACCAACTATCCTGTCCTTTGTATCTTTGTTTAAATGTGTGGCGATGTCTCCCATCACACACAGAATGTGACAGCAGGTCGTCTCTGTTATGTTCTTTGAACTGAGAGCAAAAATGTTTTTTACAATTTTACAGGATTCTGAGCTGTAAATAAAACATGCGCTCAATGTGAATGTTGTAAGTAAACGTCCCTCTCACCTGATCATGTTGTCCCAGGCGTCCAGGATTTTTTCGTAGGGCAGTTCAGAGGAAGAAGCAGCGACCTTGGACAGCAGCAGCCAGGCCCCGGCACCATGATCTGCCTCAGTGTGTGAGATCAGGTTGGTGATGAACGTCGGTGTGAACTTCTTCTGTTTGGACCAGAGGGTGAAGGCCCTGCTGAAATATCGGCTGGAGACACGGGACAAAAAACATGATGGTGACGTGATCATGCTCGGAGGAATAAAGCAGTAAAGAAAGTTTTGAAATGACTCCTGATTTAATATCTGGTCCAATATTCAGCATTCAGCAATTTCAAGACAAAAGCGCCGTTGGTCCAACCTGAGGTTCTGGCACTCGTGACAGAGCAGGCCCAGCAGGTTCCAGGTCAGCCTCTGACTGGCATCCAGGTGGCGGCTGGCAGAATACGGTTTGACCTGGCTGAGCAGCACCTGGTCCAGAGCCTCCAGGGCCTTGTCCTGCACTGAGTTCTCGGAATCCATCACCGCCGGCACCACACCCTGCAGCCACGCCTTCTGCACCACGCTGCAGTCTGGTTTAGCCTGGTGGTCAGAGAGAAGAAGAAAAACTCTTGTAATGTACTGTAGGTACATTAAAAATGTTTTCCTGGTTGCTAGATTGCCTGTAATCAACATACAAAATGTTACTTTATGCAGCAAGAGAAGTACACATTTGTCTAATTCTATTCCACACTGTTATCTGTCTTTTTTTTGTTATATATTTGTCTACGTTCTGTCACTGTCTCTCTGAGCTGCTGGTTGAGACTCACAGCCAACATCTCTCCTACACACTGCAGGGCCTTCTTCTTCACAGACACAGCCGGGTCTCTGCAGCGCTCAGACAGCGTAGCCAGGTTCTCGCTGCTCATGGGGATCACATCATGTTTCAGGAGACCCACCAGGGCCTGCGGAGGAACGGCAGAGCATGGAGGTTAAAGGTAATCTGTGAAGTGTCTTAGCTAAGTGTGTTTACTAAGGTGAAAAACATATACTGGTGAGTGATCAATGATTGCACTCATGAAACATGAAGCTGCTAAAACTCTGTTCTTGATACCTGCAGAGCTGATTTCCTCACGTTGGTCTTTGAGTCTTTTACACGCCGCAGGAGAAGAGCCAGGTTCTCTTTTGCTGCATTGAAAATGTAAAATAACTTTAATTTCTGTCGGTCAGTCTCAGTCTTTGAGTGCCCAGTACCCAATGCATGTAATAAAAATCATTTGAATGACACGATTTGTCTCACCATCGCAGCTAGAGCCGTCAGTGCTGCTAATCTCTACAGTCCTGAACGGCAGAGTGCGGTAGGTTTTCTGAGTCTGCTGAGAGCTGACGCTTACTGAAACACAAAGTCACAACACGAACACTTGAAACAACATGTGTGAGCAGTGAAACAAGCCTGGACATCAAACTTCACTACACTGTGCTGAGGTCATATCTCTGTGCATGGTATCCACATTTCACACTCATGTTGTCATGACAGTGAAGGCAGGCTCTGTTTGTTTTTTCACTGTTCTTATTGTTGATTGTATTTAGTTGCTGTTATTCTTGACATTTGTGCTCTCAACTATTCCCTGCACGTTGACTACAGGTGAAAATGAGCCTTTCTGTCAAACTCTGGTATATTTTCAGACATACACTGTCTCTGTCAAATAAAGTAATACACTAAGCAGTAGGTAGGGATCAAGTACCGGGAGCTAGCACTGAATGCTTGATCAGATTTCAAGTCTTGTATGTATGTGGTATATATTCATATCACATGTGTTAAAAGTCTAATTTTCATAGTTTTGACTTTAATTTCTATGACTTATAACAAACACACCCATTCTCATAGAAGTCTTTTTTAAATCTCCCAAAATATCCTACCGGCAGAGACAAGTTGGTGCCCACAAGAGGTAAGGAATGGTTCAAATCAAATCTCTTTTTACTATTTCCACCCTGATGTAGACCTGGTGTGGACAAAAGCAATATGGCAGACGAATAAACTTTTGCTCTGCTGCAGAATTCCCGAAGAACGTTCTCTTTAATATGACATTTTTCGTGTCCGTAAAAACACATCACTCTAAAAAAAAACACGAGATAAAGGACGTCATATGTCCACAGTGTGACTGTCAATTCAGCATCAATATAATCCATAAAGATAAACTGTGTTTCTGTACAGACTTTATATTATTTATACTTTTGCCGCCTTAACAACTCAAGAACTTGCAGTGGGAGACGACCGTAGGAAACCGGTACGGTTTGGACTGTTTCAGACGTTGACCAAAATGTACTTTCATTATTGTTGTGAACACCCCACAACATGAACTACATATTCAGCTTCCAGAATCATCCACCTTTATCAAAGGCCATCAGACAATTTCTGATATAAAGATAAATTTAATGTAATTTACACTGTGCACATTATTAAAAGGGACATTTCAATTGATATAAAATGCTTTTAAAAAATAGATTTTTGTCACCCAATAGATAAAATACACTTAGCAAAGTCAGAGAGACTCAAATCATAACAGTTTCGTTATAACTCAGGAATGATGCAAAGCGTTTCAACACAAGATTTCTCAGTAAATTAAGAGCTGGTTAGTCGTTCAGATACATAAACACCGACTCTAAACACTGTTAATTCACCGTCTCTCGTGTGGGTGATGGTATTTTAGGAGTCGTTAAGAAAGTAACCAATCAGTTTCCTGCTTCATGTTTGGTGCTGAAGAGATCCAGCTACCTTCTGATAATATAATATAAGTGTTTGATTTTATCCACCAAAGCGACTGTCAATATACTCTTACTTACCACTTACTATACTATGTCTATGGCCACACATCACAGCCCCCATGTTAAAATGTAGCATAAACGAACTGATCATTTTATTTCAGTCTGGGAGATCTTAGTGATTTACAGCTGTGGAAGAAGTACTCAGAAAAATCTGTTATCATCATCAGATAATGTTAAGTCTGCATGACTTTAAGTCTTAATATCATTTGAACAGGTGAGTTGTATAAAAATTCACCCTCAGTACAGTTGTCATGAACGGGGACATTAGCTATAGAGACCAAAACTGTTTTTTGTACCAGGCTATGTGCCCGAAATATTTTTTTGAGTTGCACCTACATGGATCTCATCAACAGCCTTGTGAAATAACGGTAAACTGTTGTAGCTACGGAGAACTTTAATCCATGACTTTACTGTGATACCATTTTTTTTCATCTTCAAGAGCATCTAAAGGTTTCCTGAACCTGTGCTGAGCACTTTGCCTCTTCATCTTTTCTTGTACCAAAGAGCATTTAACATTTAACATTCACTTAACAGGAAAATCACATGCTAACCTGCACAACTTCACTACCACACTACAGTGCAGTAGGTCAAAGATGACAGACTTCATTTTCTCTCCAAATAAGTTTGATTAAACTGGAGGTTTGTTCCTAATCGTGCTTTTGTTCCTCGACCCGTCAGACTTCAATTTAGTGACGTTATGATGTTGCAGTCATCACATTTTAGCTTGAAACCAAGAAATAAGATTCAAGTTGATTCAAGATTCAAGAATTATCATTTAAAAGCAAGGTGTGCAAGGCCAACAGAAATAAAGGGTATATCTCATCTGCCTGGTAAGATTAATCGACCATCCATCCATCATATCTATTCTGACAAAAACTTTTGCCACCATCAGCCTCTGATATCAGTCGAACAACAAACACTGTAATAAAGAAACAAAAGAATGTACCTTCTGTGGTTTCATTTACCAACACGGTGTGGGTTCCAGCTGAACAAAGAGAGGACACAGGTTATTTCTACTGACAGTTCATGATACAAACACAGCAGCTCTCAAGATATAGAACATTTCTCTTTAGATTTGTTAATATTTCAAAGAGTTATGTGATTTCCCCCAAGTGTTTTCATATTTCAGCTTTACAAAGCGGGCTGACTACAAAAATCAGTCCAAAATTAGCCTAAATTCCTCACATCTACATTAACTTCACAAGAAATGTGTTTCTGCTGATGCAGTACAGAGTATGAGTGTGTGTGACTGTGTGTGTGTTTTCTCACTGGCGGAGAAGAGGTTGTGCACGGCCCGGGTGACATTGAGCGAAGGCAGCTCCAGACACTGGGCCAGACAGGCGAGGGTGTGGCCTTGGACGGTGGGCGAGCTGTCCATCCTCCGAGCAAACAGCAGGTTCTGGATCAGGAACTTGTGCGGCAGGAAGCAGGCGAGGTCAGCGTCCTCGCACTCCTCCTGCTTCCTCTCCGGCTGCTCCAGCAAAACCATCACCACATCCACGGAGAACAGCCGGCTCACCATCTACAGAAGTCAGCACAACACACTGTACACCTGTGGACTACTGATAGGAGATAATGAAGCCTGGCTGATGTTTAGATTAAAGCCAACATTCAGTGGGAAATGTTTGCCTTTCCACACTGCTACACAGCATCCCTCTGCTCTGTCATCATCCTGCTGGACCATTCAGCAGCATCTGACAAAGTGAATCAACCTCTAAGAACTGGGTAACTTGGAAAGAGTCTGTGTCTGAACCTTTTAGCCTCACTACTAGGGTCCTGA
This sequence comes from Argyrosomus regius, assembly GCA_946959425.1. NCBI lineage: Eukaryota > Metazoa > Chordata > Actinopteri > Sciaenidae > Argyrosomus > Argyrosomus regius. The sequence continues at coordinate 24,570,385 of OX336894.1, forward strand.
GTCACTAGGTTGCAGCACGAATCTCAGCATGTCTGGCTGACATCTCTCAGTGGTTGTCTGCACCTTAACAAGACCGAAATCTCCCATCCATGATCTCTCCATTACCACTGAGTATTCAGTGGTGTCCCCGGTTCGGACTGCAAAGAAGCTGGGTGTGACACTAGATGAGCAGCTGTACACATACAGCAGCCCGGCTGGTCTTCAAACTAATTTCACGTCCTACCACAGTACACTGCTCCGGCTCATGGTGGCTGCTCAAATCTGATTGAAGACACTGATACTTGTGTACTGTTCAGCAAAAGGCTCAGGCTCATCCTACATCCAGGACATGGTAAAACCATCCAGCACATCCACCACACTGTATTACTCACTACAAGAGGAGTTAACCGTGTGTGTGAAAAAATGTGTCTTCAAGCAGCATGTCATGTAACTCAGGTGTGCTCATTTACATCTGTAAAATTGAAACTGAAAAAAATGCCCGCCCTTGATAGACTTAATAAATTGTGAATAGTTTTTCATGATTATTTTACGACCAGCCATTTTGTGTCATGTTTTCTGAACTTTGTGAGGCTCTTTGCCTAGGTGCTGATCAACCACAGCTGATCAGGGTGTGGCCTATTTAAGATCCTGCTCTGCCAAAGATTTCCCCTGTGCTTTGGTTGTTTGGTTCGTCTTCTAACTGAGAATTTGCTTGCTTGTTTAGTCTTGTGTCACTAGTCACTTTTGTGTGTTGTCACCCTTGATTTCACCACATCTGTAAATAGTCACAAGACTGACACCTTTTCTTTTAGTACATTTTTCTCTTGTTTTATATTAAGTTTAGGAAGTTAGGTTTAGTAAGTGTCTTTTTGTGTAGGGTTTAGGTAGCTCCCCTTAAAAAGCTAGTTTGTTTTGTTTGTTGTTTTGGCCTAGTTCACTCTGAAGAGCAATCAAAGTGGTGACAGTTGCATTACCTTTGAGTGTCTGGAGAAGTTACTCAGCCATTTGATGAAGCAGGCGTAGTCTTTACTTGCCATCTGAGACGTCAACAAACCCACAGCCTGAGCTCCATGGCTTCGAAACTCGCTCTTCTCCACCATCTAAAACATCCACAGCAGAAACATTATCCCTGGATGTGACTGCCTTCATAATTAGAAAGACGGTGATGACACAACTCTCTGAACTTTACACAAACAATACAAACATGTTCATCTGCTGAGTGTGGACTCACCTGGAAACAGATATGCTGCAGGAGGATTCGCAGGAAAGGCAGTGCCACCTCCTTCAGCTCTTCCACAAGATAACTGAAATCACAAACACAAAAACAATGTTCACAGAAATAGATTTGTAACATGTCTGCAGTTAAAGAACTGGAAATATTACCAAATGATCAACAACATGTGATGTGTACCTTCAATATTTACACTTTATCCACCAACAGAAGTAAAGATATGATTAGAAGATGTATGGTGTCATTTTTACACTATACTTGGAAGATAAGTCTGATCCCCAGAGGGGAAATGTGCTTGTTGCAGCAGCACAAGAACAGAAATAAGTACAGATAAGATTAGATAACCTTCTATTCCTGTTTGTGTTCTAATCTTCTAGATAAATAAAGTAAAAAATGAAAATAGGATGAACGTAAGACAAAAAATAAGAATAGAAAAGTCAGCAAGTCTGTGTCTACCAAATAAAATGGACGGCCTGGTCGCGAGTGGAGAGGATGGCCTGGCTGCAAATGAGGAGTGAGGGCTTCCCTCTGCTGCCTTTGTTCATCATCAGGATCACGTAGAGAAGACGATGGAAAATCCTCCGCAGGGACTGGACGGCAGATCAGTTTGAATTAACATCCCTCTGTTATGGCATTATTAATCAAATAATGCTGTAGAGTTGCATATTTAACCAGACTAAGACCAACATATATTTAATCACTGAGGGTGATATTCAGTGAGATAAGATAACATAGTAATCATGGCTCATGATTATTGGATCTTACGTCTTTCTGGTCTCCGTGTTTTGGCGAGCACAGCAGCTGCAGGCCGTAGAAAGCCATCTCCGGGACACTCCTCAGCTTGGTGATATCTCTGTGCAGAAAGAACATAACTGTCAGCTCTTTCACACCCTGGATACATTCTTCAGAAAGACAGAGAGTGAAGGAAGAAAACTCACTGCACAGCTGCAAAGGTTAGCTCTCCAATGACCGGCTCAAAGTACAGCAGCTTAGTGAAGATCTGCAGAGAGAAAAAAAAGAAGAGGTTAGCTACTGAGAATGCTGCAGTGTGATGATGTGTAACGGTGGACTCTTTAGTTACCTCTGTGCAGTTGCTGGCGCTCTGTGGTCTGTCTTTGAGTGGAAATGTCTGCAGGAGTCTGAGGAGGCTTTGAACCAAGAGAACCACAGCATCTCTGATCTTCATCAAGTCCTGGCCAGAGAAATGAAGCTCCTCTTCCTCCTCCTCGTCCTCTGCCTCATCCACTTCCATCTAAGGATAACAGCCACAGGCACCATAATTTCAGGACACCCTCAGTATTCTATTTATTCCACCATTTTAATAATACAATATCATTTTCTACATCTCCATTTGTGTTAGATACAACATAAAGAATGTTACCAGACATAGTGAAAGATTTCAATGTCTTTGACCTGCTGTTAATAATCTAATCTACCACAGTGTAATAATAATTACTTATTATTATAATTATTATTATTGTGAGTCACTTCTGATCCAGGACTGTACCTCCTCAGATGCGTCTTTCCGCTGTGGTTTGGAGCGTTTGCCCTCCGCCTGAGAACTCTTCAGGCCGTCCTTCTTGCGTTTCTTTCCAGAGTCCTGAGGCCAGCAGTGAGAGGTGAGGTTTGAACATGTGTCCAATAAAACCTCATGGAAAACCTGGTTGATGATGCTCCCTGGAAGCAATAAACAGATACACAGAAAGTCATCTAAAAAACTGCACATGCGCATAAAACACTGTACATCACTGTCAAAGAGCCAGAGAAATACACTTTACATTTCACAAAGAGGTCTAAGTCTACTGACCGACCACTGTCCACAGCAGATGTGAACAGTGGTCCCCCCCCGCCCCTTTCCTCACCTGGGATTCCCAGAAGCAGCAGGTAGACTGATGCAGCATGCAGGCCGTTCACTCTTTGCTGGACATTGGCCGCTTTGGCTTTTCCCGCCAGGACAAAGAAGGACAGCACAGCCACCAGAGACTTGATCGAGACCCCATTCTCCCCCAGAGTCGCCCAGATACTCTGCAGTGCAACATGGGAGAGTCTGTGCTGAGTGCTGCTACCAGTCAGGAAAAAAAGAAGATGCCTAGCACATCACACCACAGATGTATAGATTATTAGAAATGATACACATAGAAGTATGAGGAGTGTGAGGAGCGTGAGGAGTGTGAGGAGTGTCTGGTCTGCATCAGTTTTACCCGTGAAGCTCCATTGCTGTCTGCAGACTGCTGTTGGTCAGCAGCATGGGTCAGCAGACACTGGTACAGGGTTCTGAAGGACTTGTCTCTACTGCCCGAGAGCTCTTCTTCTATGGTATCATCGAATGGTTTTCTCTGTGTGAACTCTAAGTCCCACACTTCATCCACCCAGGCTGAAAATCACAAATCAACAGCGGTCACGTGACCAGAAGTGACACACGACACAGTTTTCCTCCAAAGCCATCAAGTCCTGACAGAGAGAAGATGACTGAAACATTGGATCAATTATCAATTTATTTTGTGATGACTGACTAATTAATTAATAAATAACAGTTTCACCTGTACGCCTTAAACACTTGAACCCTCAACTGTGGTTAAGAAAACACCAGAGTAGTACTACACACACACACACACATACATAGAGGTAGGCAGACATACAGACATGTAATAGATGATGTAGACAGAAGTAACTAGAGTCAAATTGAAATGTGTATTAGATAAATAAAGACATAAAGAATTACCTAAATATTAACCATGATCAGCATATTACATATATAATCATTTTAATATTCAGGTCCGTTTGAAGACAGTATTATACATATATTTATAATATCTATTTACGCTTCGTGACATGTTAGTACTTGATCAACTTCCTTGTATGTGAAAATCTCATGAATGAACAATAAAACTCATTCAGTTCATGTTCAGGTAACTTGGTTTATGGGCTTTATTCAACCTGTTTACATGCTGTCAATATGTACTGTTTATCGTTCATATTCAGCGTACGTACATACGTGCAGTTATTCTAGTTGTTATTTTCAGGTAACGTTATTTGGAGAAAACTCCCTTTGTGACGTTTTTTAACGTTAGTTTAACGTTGTCGCGTTTAGTTGTGGTAACGTTACAGGAAGGCTCGTAGACCAAAGGTTCAGTTCATGCAGCTGTGTACAGCAGCTGGCTCACACACTGAGAAGAGGACAGCAGTGCTGCAGTGTGTGTTGTTAGCTCTTCAGTCGCATACAGTACACAGTCTGAAGCTCCGTGTTGTGCTGTCTGTCACACCGGGCGGCTCTGCCTAATGTTTTTCCGTTAACGTTACACCGGGACGAACTGGACAGAAAGTCACCGGAAAACAGTCTGAAACAAATCCGACTTTATTCATTCCTCGTCACAGAATGTAACAGAACATGTCGTTTATGTTACAGAGGAAATACACAGCTTTACCTTGTGGAATTTCTCCTAACTTGAGAAACTGCAGCGCAGATATAAGATCCATCTTGTTTTGAATCAGCCCGCTCGAAACTGCACGCATGCGCACAGAAACATTTCTTCGTCACTTCCGTTTTTAGGTCATTACCGCCATCTTCTGATCCGGAGTGGTATGACGTGCTGGTGAGTTAGCGCCATCGAACAGCTGTTCTATCAAGCAGCTGTTCTATCTGTTCTGTTCTGTTCTGTTCTGTCTGTTCTGTTCTATCTGTTCTGTTCTGTTCTGTTCTGTTCTGTTCTGTCTGTTCTGTTCTATCTGTTCTGTTCTGTTCTGTTCTGTTCTGTCTGTTCTGTTCTGTTCTGTCTGTTCTGTTCTATCTGTTCTGTTCTGTTCTGTTCTGTTCTGTTCTGTCTGTTCTGTTCTGTTCTATCTGTTCTGTTCTGTTCTGTTCTGTCTGTTCTGTTCTATCTGTTCTGTTCTGTTCTGTTCTGTTCTGTTCTGTTCTGTTCTGTCTGTTCTGTTCTGTTCTGTTCTGTTCTGTTCTGTCTGTTCTGTTCTGTTCTGTTCTGTCTGTTCTGTTCTGTCTGTTCTGTGATGTCTGTTCTGTTCTGTTCTGTTCTGTCTGTTCTGTTCTATCTGTAGAACACGACTTTAGTTTACTACATGACAACAATCACATGAATAAATTAAGAGGTCAAATAAACAATGGATCATAATAGTAATAAATGATATGATTAAGAAAATGTAAAAGAAAACATTGAAGATACACAAAAGTGTTAGAGTGGGGTTTGCTTAAAATAGTCAAGTGGCTTTAATTAATTTTCAATTCACAGTTCAATTGATCACAATTAATATGTCTCAAATATTTTAAAAAGGACAGCTTTCTTTCTAAATTCTTCAAAACAAGAGTTTTTGAAGTGCAGTCATTTGTGGAAATGTCTGTATTAATGGAAAATTTAGGCTCCAGGTGATGGTTCACAATATAATGAAGTATGGAGCAGTAAAGCTCTGTCTTACATTCAAATATTTACTTTCCTGTAAATCAGCCATTCTCATTTAACCCTTGTGTTCCCCTCGAGTAATTAATGTGCGATTCACTCTTCAGTACACAGAATGTACCGAGGGGAGCACAAGGGTTAATGCCATCCCTGCTGAGTCATCACACATGAAAGCATGTGCTTCCACTTTTGTGGCTTTTCATTTGGGGAAGCGATCCTTTAAATGTGTGTGTGGCACCGATGTATTTGAATTAATTTATAAACCCCTGGATTTTATTTTTCAGCAAGATTTACTCTCATGTTCAAAACTGCCTGTACATTATAGTTGATTAGCTGCCATCACAACTCAAGGCTTACTTGGTTTTGAGACAAGTCCTGATATTTCCCTTCTGGTGTCTCCATGCACGGTTGATAACTGCATTGTTGCTTCTTCTTCTCCTTTCTGTTTCATGGCAGAAGTAAATGTAGCGTTACCCACATACAGGAAACATGTCCTATAGTTGATGTCAATGTTTTGAAGGAGAGGTTTATGTTTCCAGTTTGATTTCAGAGGAGATATTCTACAGAGCAGTCAGAGCTCTTATACAACGTCAACAGGGTCACAGGCCTATTTTTGCAGGGTATTCTTTCACAGCTAACACGCTGCAAGAAATAATATTTCTGACAAGAAATAACATTATGTTAACACAACTTAAAGTCTTGAGCAGAGACACTGTGTGAGCTTTTCCAAGACTATAAAATAAAACGACTGCTAGTGCATGGGGACCCTAAAGGAAGAAACGCAGGTCACATATGAGGATCCAGCTCTCTTAACACTGGCTTTCAGACCTGAAAGTCCTCAGACATGAGGTCTGCAGTTGGACCTGTTATTGAATAAAGTACCAGTACATAAAATATAGCACAAATGAAAATCTTTGAACCGATCACAGCCCAAATTGGGTGTTGGGAATTTAACAGCACATAAGGAGAATCCTCCCTCACTGTATCAGGCCTAAAAAGGTTTGAGGGAGTTGAGCTGCACTGTAGATGTGTTAGAATTCACATTACCCATCAGTCATAAGAAGGCTGAAGATGTGAGTTATTCAGGACCACATAAAGTTTCACATCAAGGATGACTGGACTGAGTCAGTCCACAGATGAAGAAAGGTAACTTATAACTGTCAACAAATGAACAAATGGGAAACTGTATCATTGTCTGTTGTCCCATTTATACCTGGCATTAATAAGCTTCCTTGTTTCTGCCTGTGTCATGTTCAAAGTCAATATGCAAATCAGGAGCAGAACAGAGGAAACATGGTAAACATATGAAAATGCAGATCACATGTTATGCATATAGAAGACGTACAGCGTCTATCTCAGTTCCAATTCTTCATGAATAGCAATGTGCTGAAAATCACCTCAATGCCCCGTACATTTTGATTTTTTATTTCATATTTTGGATCACACTGGCAGTAAAAACAGGGAGGTACATTTGGTCATTATAAATTCAGATAATATGAATGAAAAAAAGAGTCATGGTAAGTGTGGGATAATTCTATGAAGTCCTGAGAAGTCACATTCAGACGCTTTTCAAACCTTGAGCTCAGATTTCTTAAGTAACTTTAAAGCTAATGAAGTAAAGTGGGTGATCATCTGAGGTTTCAGAAGTCACTAAAACTGTCAGACAAAGTTCTGAAATATAGGAAAAGAGTGGAGGTAGAGGGTTGTAGATGCTGTTTGATGATCCAACTGATGCCTTTGTCACTGGACCACCTTCTACCATCAGTACAATGCATCCATCTCTTTGTCCATGGCCTCCACGTTATGCTCCAGATTGTACGTGGCCCATTTGTTGAGCCTGCTGTACAGAGGCAGTCCATTCTTCTCCCTGTAGAGGTAGACACCAGTCACTCTGTTCCAGTTAGTGCTGCAGATAGGACTGACACCCTGGTGCTCGGCCAGCTGCTCCTTCTCTTCCTTCTCCAGAGCCACGAAGCCGAAGAAGCTCTTAATGTTCTCTGCAGCCAGGAGGCGGGCATGGACAGCTGCCGTGCGTTGGAAGAGGGTCTTTTCGTTAGAGCGGTACTGAGACCAGTAGTCCTCCTGTTGGTAACCAAGAGGAGAGGAGCAGCGCTTCATACACAGCAGCAAGAAGACCATCAGAGACGTTCCTGCCACCAGCAGCCAGCCTATCAGCTGAAAAGAAGAGACAGTTGTGAAGTCAACACCTTCCTGTAGTTATCCACAGCTAAAAATGAAATCACAGCGACTGCATACTATAATAAAATAAATATCCAGTCTGTGCTCCACATGTGCTCACAATACAGTTCATTTATATAAAGGAAGAATTCAACATTCATTCTGATGGAGACTAATTAAACGCTACAGTAACATGGTACATGGTGGAGCTACTTCCTGTCCAACGACAGCAGGGTGCAGCGACTGTGCACACCCTCCTGATGACTTTGTCTTTACATTGAGGCTTCCAGGTTTGGTACCACGTGCAAAAACCAAAGCCTGTACAGGCAGACTGGATCTTGTAAGCAGTGCCATAGATGGAGTTGTTGCACAGAAATACGGGGCAGATAGATACGCAGCTGTCCATCAAGAAATAGTTCCAAAACGTAACCTCCTAAATCCAGAGATTAATTTTTACATTTCTATTTGTGTATACATGAAACAAATAAAATACAACAAGTTCATTAGTGAGGTTTAAAGGTGTATCTCTGAATTTTGGACAGAAGTAGGCTAACAGTTTCCACTTGCCTCCAGTACTTATGCTAAGCTAGGCTAACTACGTCCTGACTCCAGCCCCAGACTTAACAGACAAACCGAGATGAGATTGGTATGAATGCAAAGAAGATAATTCTCAAAATATTAAAGTATTCCGTCAATTTGTTTTTGATGGCAAATAATCAAATGTAGCCGATGGCATTGATTCTCTTCTTGATATTTTTCATTTCCTATAATACCTATAAAAACTACAATAAACAAAAAAAAAAACAAGACAGTTCTGCAAAAACAAAACATAAAGTACTCCACTACCTGAGATTGATATTTCAGTCGGCGCTCAATTTCAGCCCAGAATCCTTGCAGCTCCGTTGGAATACTTCCTTCACACGGGAATTTCGCCATGACCTCTGACCCGTTATCTGAGGGAAAGCCCTCTAAGCTACTGGGGTCAAAAAACTCACTGAGGGCACATGTGTACGCCTGGCCCTGCAGCAAAGAGATAACCACCCACGTCAGAGGAGCAACCACGGCTCGACTTACGATGTTTCCCAGCACCGCAAAGGCTGCAGCTCCTGACAGCTTCCGGCATTGTCTGAGCCGACACTCGGACACCAGGTCCCAGGTGCTGTTGTTCATCATTACTCCTACAAGGAAAAATACCAGTGCCGGAACACCAATGGCAGCCAGGCCGTAGCGATAGTTCTTCCCAGAGGAACATGGACAGTTAAAGGCAAAAACGTTGTACGCAGTCTGGCTGGCTACAGTGCCCAGAGCGATCAGACCGTTGAAGATCATCACATCTTTACTCTTGAAGAAGAGAGACACAAACTTAAAGTTCTCTGTGACGAGTGCAGCAGCAGCCATGATGGGATCTTTACTGGGAATAATACAGAAGTGCTGTGAGAATATCAGGCTGCAGAGAGAAAGAATAGAGAAATTAATAAGGAACTAAAAGTTGAGAGAGAAACCCTGGTTTCATTATTACAGCAGTTTGAAGTATGGATGTAATTAATGAATTCTGTTTACAGAGTAAAGTCATAATCATCAATCAAAAATAAAGCCAGAGACAGATAAAACCTTACTCAGATTGAAGAAAACAAAGAGTCTCTATGGAAAGCAGTCATGCAAACTCACGCTGTGGCAGTGTCCTGAGGTGGGACATGTGACTCAGCCTTCACAATCCATTATAAACATCCAGCACGGTGACAGGAACAATATGGAAAATATGTAGAGTCCAAAACATCAACATACATGTAAAGCTGAAAAAGAGAGGTCCTTCTTTTTGCGTGCAGCTTCAGGTCTGTGTTGGCAGTATGGGCACCAGTGATGACTCACAGTCAGGAACTGAACTGAGCTCTGGTTTCCTCCCCAGTGGAAAGAAAAAAACTTCTGTAAGTGAAAACATGTGTTGCAGATCACAGAGCAATATGGCGGCAAAAGCAGGGCAGCCCCAGAACTGAGAGCCTGTGTGAATCACACCAATGAACAAGTTACACAGTCAACAGGCCACTAAACTGAGTGGAAGACAGTGATCGATCCAGACTAAGTTTCATTCAGAATTTTAAGAAAAGTTTAAAAAAATAGTTCTAAAAACACTTTCAAGATATACAGAGAGTGAAATAAGTAGAGAGACATGACACATGTAGGGATGGCTATGACCTGCAAGGCAAGGGTCACATGACCACTGGATACAGCCTCAGGCATCAATAGGCAAATTTCTAAAGCAGATCTGTCTGCAGGTCAGTCCAGAGTAACACAGGATAAGCCTGCAAAACAGTCACAGCTTGGTTAAGTTTGTGCACTAAAAACACTTTTTTAAGGTTTAGGCACAAAAATTTCAAATAAAGTATGGGCAGGGTTAGGGTTTGAGCACCTAGGTGTCATTCAGCCCTCCTTAGGTCTGCTGATGATCCACCAAAAAGAGGTGAGACAGACTACAAGGGAGCAAAGTGCGGGTGGATGTTGTTCAAATAAAAAAATAAATACAACCAAAAGAGAACTTGTGTGTGCAATCATAAAAATCAGATCTAGACTTGGTCCAGTCCTGAGGTAGTGACAAAATACCTCAGTCAAAAAACAAGTTAATACATTTAACATTCAAAATCATAACAACACGTTGGCAAGCTGGAAAAGACCCAGCTGCCATGACTATGTGTCTGTTCACGCTTAAATAAGATAGTCCATCAATTGCATCGGATCGGCAATCAGGAATCCTCCAGCTCTCCAGGAAGCAATGACAAAGGTGGTCATGCCTCATCAGCTGGAGCCAATCAGGAACAAGAGATGACACACACACACACACACCTAACTTTGTGTGCACAGTAATCACTACAAGAGAAGTTCTACATGGGAGCATTGCAGCAGCTGTAACACACCAGTTCAGTCAAACCATTCAAAGTAAAAGTGTGACTGTGGGCCACAGTGCGACACATGAACAGTAACAGAACCAGTTCACCCTGATTTTATGATTGCATTGATTACATTGATAAGAACATTGGTCACATCACACAAAGTGTCACATGATAGAATAATAAATAATCTTCAGGCGATAGATGATGTGTTTCACCTCTTTTGCTCTCCACACAGACTGATGCAACCAAAGGGTGGAGGAGTTGACTAAGCAGTTACAAAAAGACTCTGAAATTATTCCTATTAAATACTTCTTACTTGCCTCCTGCTTTGAACTCAGATTGGTTTTGCAGCCATGAATCAGGCAGTCTAGCTCAGTGTGGTGGATTTAGTTTAGTTCTGTCTCTGGTGTGCGCGCACACACACACACACACAGATACATTTAAACTCCATTTATATAATCTTATGGGTTCTTTAATGGGGCCTTCTTGGTCTGTGTGTGTCTCTCCCTCAAAATATGAATTCTTCTAAAACTCTGAAGCAGTCCTGGGGAGGCAGTCGTCCAGTGTGTCTCATGTTTCAATACTGATTCATCCTCATTACAATGGTTTGTTGACATGAATAGATCACGCACATGGTAGAGGAGTGTCTGAGTCTGAAGAATGTCAGTGTAGTTCTTTCAACCAAAATGTGAAGATGAGGGAAAGCAGAAAATAGTGTTGATGGATCAGAGGAAGAAAGGGGAAGAATCCAGGCTGCAGCAGTGATTTTATCGTTTCTGTTTGGTTTCCGACATCTCACATATTTTAGTAAGAAAACACACAAATGATACAGACTGAAGTGGGAGGACTTATTTCAAGTATTCAGGACCGATGATGGAAATTAGAGTCCTATTTATTTACCATAATTAAAGTTTGATCTTCTTGACATGAAACATGAAACTCTCCATGTTGAATCATAGAAAACAGGATTTTTTGATAAAAAAAATAAAAATAACAATGTCCACAGGTCCTGTGGACATAAAATCTGAAGGGGAGCATTTAACTACAACTTCCAGGGAGCATTTCAGTAAGAGACATCCAATCACGTTTAAAATTCTGCTGCACAGACCACGAACATCAGGCGAAAAGTAAAACACACAAAAAATGAATTCAGCAGTTAAAAATTAATAAACATTTTAGATTCTGAGTAAAATTTGGATCATTTAGCAATCATAGTGTAGTGTATTGATCCTCTGCATACGGCAAAGAGCACCTTAAAGACACTAAGTTTGTCATTTGCGACTAGATGTACGTATTGTGAGATTAATGCAACATTATGTAGGATTTGGTATTTTCTTTATGATTTGGCACAGATAGTTTGATACATTAATCAAACTAGAAGCCAAAGACTGATTCCACTAAAACAAAGAACATTGAACAGAACAAACATAATCACAAAGCTACAACTTTTTCACATTAAGATCAGTGTCTCATATTAATGTGCAGAAATCAGAGAGGCACAAGTGTCTTGTCTCTTTTTACTGCTTGTAAACAAACATTCAGTATCAACACTCTCTCCACAACACATCTCAGCTTCCTTTTTTTCTTTTTGACATCACCCGTCATCGACATGCAGAGCAGGATGGTTCAGCCAGCTGTGGTACATAAACAATGGCTCAAATTAAAGCTGCAATCAGTGGAATTCCTAAAGTGACTCAATATTATCGACATAAAACACTTTGAAAGAAGTTAGACAATATCAAAAGAAGTAGAGATTCAGTCCACACAGATGGAGATTAGTTAGAGGAATGCAGGAAATCAGACGAGTCCCACTTCACTCAGGTGTGGACGCATGAAGGAAAGGGAACTGATCAATCCTCGATCAGTCGTGGTGCTATTCTTCCAACAGAGGTGGAGGAGAGAGTTTAAGTTGGAAATTCTCTGATCCTGCTTGGGCTGAAATCAGAAGTCCAGTCTTCTCGCTGCTGTGGGAGTGAGAGAGTTCTGAAAGGATGGACAACTGGAAGAGAGAGAGACACACAGAACAATCAGAAAAGATGATGCAGCCTTGATGTGTCTCAGATGAAGTCAGGTGTTGCTGTCAGTAATGTTAATGTGGAGGTTCTCACACACGCACACACACACACACACACAGTGTCCATACCCTGGATGGTCCTCTGTATAAACAGCGTAGCTGATCCCAGGACTGTTCCTGCTGAAGGTCCAACGTTGCCTCAACAAACACCTGAACCAGGACAAAGATCCAGAACAAAGAGTAAGCTGTCATTTGTTACAGTCTAGTGCACCGGTCCAAATCATGTACTGGTTTTTAGATGATTGAAGACTCAGGTTGTAATAAACTGTAACTGTAACTGTATTTCAGCTCAACAATCTGAAGCAGAGCCACAAATGTTGTGTCGTGTAGAGGTTAATCTGCTTCGTGTGATGTGATCATAAAAGTTTACCTTCTTTCTGTCAGCCTCTGCTCCTGCATCATGATACACTGATGAAACACGAGTCTGAGACAGAGACAGAAGGAGAGGACGGTGTCAGGAGTGTTCTCTCATAGACAGTGTACTCATGGTGGGACATGACTCACAACATTTGAATGAAGTGTGCTTTATGACGAGTTAACACATTAAGCTGATCTCAGTTCAGTGAAAGAGAGAAACTTGAATTCAGAAGGCATACAGCTGAATTTTTCTGTTTAATAATGAAAACAGCTGTGAGAATATTTCCTGTCTTGACACTTTGAGTTTATTTCTCACGTTAAAAGTAGCAAAGTCACCGCGTGGCGTCATGCAGTCTCGTTTTAGGACCGCCCACAAAATCCTGGACTGAAAACTGGTGAAAAAGTGTTTGAACCTCTAACTCCACATTTCAGTAATGTATCGTTCAAAGTCTTTCACATGTTTTCAGCAACTATTGTCCAACATATTTAATGTGTTTTGAAAGAAAACATGGAATTGCCTTTTCACAGACTTTAATATACACAAATATCATGTGTGTATCCACCTGCTGTACAAACATGAAACCTTTGGCTCTATTCTACTAATACATGGTGCAAAATCTTCAGACACCAACAGAAATGACCAAACATGTTATTATATATCTTTCCAAACGTTGTGCACTGATGATGTCTTTCGCCCTGAGCTTTTTCCTTTTTTGCTCACCTGTGCGAGGGACGTGCTGCGGCCTCTTTTTTGTTCGGTGGAGGGCGCGCTCCTCCCTCCTTTACTAGAGGAACACTTGTAGCAGCTCCACCTCTGCTGCAGCTCTGAAGCAAAGCCCCACCCACAGTCCTTCTGCTGCAGACACTGGAAGTGGTACAGGTGGCCACAGCTGACGAGACACACACACACACACACACACACACACACACACACACACACACACACACACGTTAACATCTGTACATATGTCATGCCTTTACCTAAGGGGTGTTTCAGTACATGTAATTACCCCGAAACATTCAGTTTGGTATGCTACTTCCTGTTTGGTGTTCTATTTATGTCTACATACTCATCAGACCTTCCCATGGTGATAAACGTCTCAAGATTCAATATCAAAGTCACAGAATGTTCCTCAATAATTACTGTACAATCCACTGACAGTATAAATGGTGGACAGAACTTCTGTGTCTCTGTGTGAAGTAAAGATATTACAAAGTGTCTTAAACCTGCATTATTTCTGGTGTCCGGCAGGGGACAGAACAATTGGCTGCAACAAAGTCTGGTTATATTGAGCCTTTACCAGATAGCAGACCAACACTGAATCAACATTGCTCAACCATTTTTCATCAGGTTTGCACCCTGAAATAATGTTATGTAATGTTACAATTGTAATGTTAGTTCAACTTAAAATCAATCACTGTTTTATCATTGAACCAACATTGAAATAACATTAATTAAACCAATCCCAGGCCAACATTGAATCAACATTGATTCAATGATATCTAGCCTTGAATATTCAACCTCAACAAAAACGACGATTCTGATGGAATTTCAACGTTGAATCAATGCTGCCATGCTAGCTGGGTTATGTAAAAATGAGCCTACTTCTCACATGATTTATGACCTCAGTAAACAGTCTCCTCATGACTTTATGGTCTCAGTCTCTAGTTTTAAGTCTTCTTCCACACAGCATTATGTTCATTTTATTTAATTTATTTTTTAAGTCATGACTAAAATAGATAACAAAGGGTATGCTTTAGGGCGTGGCTACGTTGTGATTGACACACTGGGCCCATGACCTACTTCATTAACCTAAACTAGGCAGTGCTGATCATATCCAAATCAACGTAGGTTTACACTTGGAAGCCCACGGGTTAAACACCTCCAGTGTGTATTACCTGAATACGATGATCTCCTCAGCTGAGTCCTGCCTCCTCTTGTACTGCTGGAGGCAGATGTTACAGTAGTCCTGTCGTGGGTGGAGGCCCCTCGTTACAGCAGCACGCAGGTGAGCCAGGGACCAGTGGAGGTCATGGTTCAACAGACTGGTGGTTGTTTCAAGTAAAGTCTGTAACAGAAAAAGCAGCGTTATTAAAAAGCAATATATTTTTATTTTATAAGTAGATAACATCATAACACACACACAAACACACACACACACACACACACAGCTTACCTGTTCGTAGTTAAAAGTGTCCAGCATACCCAGAATGAGGCCTTGGATCTCTGCCAGCTTTCCTTTCCCATATACCGGATCCTGACAGACACGAGCATGCAAACAGCATCACATGTCACGAGTCCACGTTACACAGTATGAGTGGAAATATCAGACGTTTATTTCATTTAACACATTACAAAGATTCTATCCAACATTCACTGTATGTCCATACTGGACAACACCCACCACCCTCTGCACAACACCTTCATCAGGCAGAGGAGTGTGTTCAGTGGCAGACTGCTGTCTCAAACCTGCTCCCCCTGGACATCAGACTGTACAACAGCTCTCAGTGATAGCAGGAGGCACAATAGACAATGGACAATGGACAAATCTGCCCCATTTTTTACATAGTTTTCTATTTGTATAAAACATTTTTATTTCTACGGTTACTTTCTACTTTTATATAGTTTATGTATAGATGTTTAGCACTATCTATCTATCTATCTATCTATCTATCTATCTATCTATCTATCTATCTATCTATCTATCTATCTATCTATCTATCTATCTATCTATCTATCTGTATCACGGTGAGAGCTTCAAACTGTGAGTAACTAAACCACATGTACTTCTGTTTTATGCTACTTTATTAATGGAGTCATGAAGGAGTGAAGATTGAGAACAACATAGACACACACCTGGAGTATTCGTTGGATGATGGCAGGGAGAGAAATAAAGCTGCTCATACAGTTGAGAACCTTCATCGTCAGCTCCTTCAGCACTGAGACACACACAAACAATTCATATTTTCTTAATCACCATAGCAGCACATACACGCACAAAGACATAATAAACAATGGTGCTTAATGACTACATAAAGCATGATCATATCAGAGATGATGACAAAGGGCAGAGGACATGAAAATATGTGTGTGTGCAGAGCTGAACTTCAGAGAGCGTTCAGCTTTCTTCAACTGTTAATTCAATATGGAAGACTTACAATGGCAAAAAAAAACAAGAAAGACAGAATATATATACAGTATGTAAATATAACTCATGTTGTTTTGTCTATTATCTTTTTATGTGTGTGTTTACTGTGTCACACTGCAACGCAACACAAAGTCTTGAGCTGTTATTGTCTCTAATAACTGAATGAACTGTTTACTGTGACATGAATTCTTGATGCCACGTCAGTGTTGTCCAGCAGAGAGCAGCACAGGCCTGCTAGACTTGACACTGTGTGTGTGTGTGTGTGTGTGTGTGTGTGTGTGTGTGTGTGTGGGTGTGTGTGTGTGTGTGTGTGCGCGTTTGTGTGTTTACCCTCAAATGTGTGTTTAGCATTGAGTCCCTTCACCAGTTTTTGAGAAGCCATCATGGTCTCCAGAAGTGGAAACCAGAGGACCTGAGAGAAAACAAAAGCAATGAATGAGCAGGCAGAGGGGGGTACACAGACACCCACACATACACACACGCACACGCGCACACACACACACACACACACACACACACACACACACACTGACTCTACCTCTCTTTGTTGCTGGTAGAGGTTCTGAGAGCTCTGGTGACACAAAGCAATGATGCCATCAAGTGAATCCTTCACTCTCGTCAGGGTTGATTCACCGTCTCTCTCCTCTTCGTCTCCTTCGTCTCCTCTGTCAGTCTCAGCGGTGAGGACACTCAGTTTTTCCTTCAGTGTCTTCAGAGAGATTATAGAATTAACTTGTGACAACAGCAGGAAATTGAGTACAGTCACTTTCTTCCTGTATTCAAGAACACTTTGTGATTTTGTATGTACCTCTAACAAGACATCAAAAGCTCCTTGAATGTCTCCCTTCTGCTCCAGCAGATAGGCTGTAGCCTCGTTGTGGTGGTACTTCTGTGTTATCTAGAGAGGCAGACAGAGAGAAGCACGTGGACTCTTAGTGCAGGTAAGATGGTCCAACCTAGTACTGTTTCACCACAGTACACTACTACAGCACGTCCTGCATTATACCACTGTATTAGGACAGTAGTATAATAAAATAATTCAGATTATAGCAGGCAGAATTATTCCGTGCATATTCTCGGTACATTTTTATACATCAATTCCTTAATCAGAACTGTTTTAATGCTTTTTCTCAGTCCTGCCCCTTTGAGCTCTGTAATCCAATAAGCCATGTTGTAGTCCTCAAGATTGGTCTTGGTCTTGAGACTGGGCTCAAGACCACTTTTTAAAAGGCCTTGGTCTCCTCTTGGTCTCAGACAAAGAGGACTTATCTCAAGACTGTACCAACAATACTTTGATATGCTACATGCTAACTTCGTCTAAGTTGAAAAAAAAAAGCTGATGGTTAAAAGGGAAGTGACATTTACTGAATTAAGTTAGCTAATGTTAACTAACTAATAACTAATCTATATCAATTGTTAGCTAGCTAGTTAGCAAAACTGCTTTATATGCAGGCAGACAGAGCAGAGCAGAGCAGAGCAGACAATGGCTGCTCCTGTTAGCCATCTCAGCTGCTGAGATCATGAACCTTGGCACAGCTCAGCATTCCACCTCATAACTGTCCATCAGTCTAAATGTTATTGATTGTGTCTGATATATTTCATGATGAAAGGTTGCTGAGGCTGTACTTAGTCCCAGTTTTGTTTTCAGCTAAATGCTAATGGCATAATGCTAACATGCTTCTTTATTGTACACAAACACATGGAATGCACATAATCAACGTATAGAAGACAGTACTTGTATGGCCTCCTCCAGTCTGTAGTGCTGGGAGGTCTGGAGGAAGCTCAGGAGCTGCTGGGGGGCAAAGCGGCTCATTAAGTCCAGCAGAAGCTCATGGAGGTCATGCTCCTGGAGCAGGAGGGTCCCCGGATGATGGCCTTCCCTGAATAACAGAGGAGAGGAGAGGTGAGAAGGAAGGAAAGAAGGAGATGAACATGGAGGCGTGAGGTCGAAAGAGTTCTCATTAGAACATGATGCACATGTACCGTGGCTCCAGGAGACAGCTGAGGAACTTGAAAAGTAGCTGGTCATCCTGGAGAGAGAGACACACAGAGAGACACAGAGAGACAGCGGTGTCACTTACTGATCCTTCAGCGTTATTTCAGACTGCTGCGGAAAGTTCTTCTGCACTTCAGCTAATTCTTGAAGAAATGTAGCTTGTGTGGATGTTACTGCACTACTTGATCAATAAACAAGCTCAGCTACTGGAAAGCTATTTGATTCAGAAAAAAAGCCCTTGCTTCCTGTCTCGCACACTGTAAAAAAGATGTTTAAAGAGCAAAGACAATCATAATCTTAGTTCCCATGAAAGTAAAAATGATCTGCAGCAGTTTTAGTGTACAGCAGTGTTTAGTGTTGTTGGTATTTGTGTTATTTTACAGCTGGTCAGTACTATTATTCATTTTGACCATACCTGAAACTCAGAGATGATTTGCTGCACCTCTTCACTGAAGTGAAACACCACTAAGTCAGCAGACTTAGTGGGGTCAAAGGTCACCAGCTCCTGTGAAAAAATGTTAGAGGGTTTGTCAGGTAATGAAAACAATCACAGACATTGCAGAGAGTGTGTCCTCCTTCATCAGAGTGTGTGTACTGACCTGCATGTGTCCCCGCACTTTGTCCTTGACCGCTTGTTTCTCCTCAGGGCTGTAGCCAGGCATGGACAGCAGATTGTGGATGTAGCTGAAGATCTCCCCCTGACACACACACACACACACACACACACACACACACACACACACCAATCACATTATAATTATCTACCGAACTCAAATATCTACACAGGCCTTATACAGTCTTTGATACTCAAAGTAAAGTAAACATCTGGCGACAGCCGAAAAATTTAGACCTCTACCAAAAATCACACACGCACACATAAACATAAATGCACACATTCAAATTGAACATAAACATGTAGAGTTTGATAAATGTGAAACGTGTGTTACCCTCCTGAGGGGGTCTCTCAGGTAGCAGTCGATGATCCTGTCATACAGATGTTTCTTCTCATACAAAAATTCACAGATTTGGTAGCTGGAGGGGGAGACGGGGAGACACAAACACGTCAGTGAGGCCACAAAATGTAATAACACTAACTTATAACTTAACTTATATGTTACTCGTGACTTATTTCTATTTCTACCATTGCTGTTTTACAGGGAGTTAACCAAAGTTTCTGGATGACATGAGAAAGCAGTGGAAAGCTGTGAGACTGAACACTAACTGAATGTTTGCTATAAGACTGTCTTAGTGAATGACTTGATGATGTCTCATCATGATGTTATAATCTGGTCTAATCACATTTCATCTTTATTGTGCACGTGTCAATCAATATGTTTGATCATTCAAATGAAGTCTCTCCTGACTGAAGTGAAATTAATGTAATAATGTAATATTCTCTTCGTGGCTCTTGTGGCTATTTATTGCTCATGTTCTCAAGCATCTGAGAGAAATGTTCCTACCTATATCCTACAATGACCACAGGACAAAGCTGTGTACGAGAACCTTCTGAACAAACACAAATGCCCTCTCTTAAGAAGATGCTTCCTACAACAGCTGTGAAGCACCATCCGGAGAACTTGTGAACTGAAAAATGCATTGCAAATATGCAAAACTAAAAGACACTACAATGACTTGATACAATTATTCAGTGCAAATGTATTTGTGTCCAGTCTTGGATGAGCTACTCACAACTTGGCCTTCTCTGCCAAAGCCAGCAGCCTTTCTTCATTAAACTGGACCACACCACCGACCTGCAGCAGCTCCAGGAGAACCTACACAACAGTCACAACAAAGACCAGTGACATGATATGATGAAATCACAGAGGGCACACATGTATATATATTACGTGTAGAAATATATATAATGTATAATGAGTTTGTTGAGGGGGAGCTCATTTTGAACTATTATGTGCCCAACTAACTAACTAACTAATCATTATTTTTTATTACGGGTTCATCTGCTGATTATTTTATACTTTTTACACAGTGACACCTTCACAATGCTGACACAATGAATTAATCTCTATGTCTCTGTCTCAATATGTCACGTACCTCAGTGAAACAACGTGCTGTGTGGAATATTATCGTTACATTGTGGTTGTTGCTTCGCTGCAATGTTTTGAAAAAAAAAAAAAAAAAATCACGGGCAGCACAGCACACCTGCAGCGGGTGGTTAAACCCGCCCAGGAAGATCAGTCTGTGTGTGCCGTTACGTTAACTTCAGATCTGACTCCATATATTCCCTGTCATAGCTACAGGCTACTGGAGCATATAAAAGATGTTCTGTGTCCTGTTACCGGTGTATTTCCCTCTGGACTCCGCTCAGGAAGACCAGCTAACGTTACATGCACTGACATTAGCATTAGAAAAAGCATTTGCAGTACTTCGAAGGCAGAGCTAGCTTTGCACGACTGCCTTGATTTTCTGTCCATTGATGAATCATTTGAGCTGTACCACAGATACATGTAGTGACGTAAAAAGTACAATGTTTCCTTCCTACAGGTTGAGTGGCAGTACAAGTACCTCAAATTTGTACTTGACTAAATGTGCTTAGCTACAATCCACCTCTGGCCGTGTGTGTTTGTTTGAATAAAAACCCAACCTGCTGCCTCTCGGTGTGTCGGGAGTCATCATCAGGGCAACACAGGAACTCCAGAACCTGAAAAGACAGTAAAAGCAAAGATGAAGAGGTTTGAATGGCAGGTTGGATATTTTCATTATTACTGATGGAAAGTGCTGAGGTAGAGAGGGACGTCTCTGCTCTGGTAGCTGGCAGCACGTTCCACCAATGGGGAACAACAGACAAGAAAAGCCCTGAGTGTACGGGTGGCAGAGCCAGGCGTCGTTCATTGGAGGAACACAACGGTTGCTAAAGGTAACTAAAGTCTGTATAATGGCATTCAAGTAGGTGGGTTCAGAACCGGAGACTACTTTGTAGTCAGCATTAGTGATTTGAATTTAATGTGGGCTGCTACAGGTAGCCAGTGGAGCTCGATGAGCAGCGGGGTAACGTGACCTTTTGGGTTGGTTGTAGACCAGGCGCGCCGCCGCGTTCTGGATCATCTGAAGAGGTTTCACTGTGCAGGCTGGGAGGCCCGTCAGGAGGGCATTACAGTAATCTAGTCAGGAGATGACCACAGCTTGTGTCAGGAGTTGGGTAGTATGTTGAGTCAGGTAAGGCCTGACTGATGTTGTGAAGTGTGAAGCGGCACAACCGGGCAACCAAGGCGACGTGATCAGAGAAGGTTAGCTGGTTGTAGGTGATGACTGCTAAGTTTCTCACTACCCTGGTAGGAGCTGGAGGTGGTGTGCCTTCATCCATGTAGATATGTCTGAGAGGCATTCAGAGACCCGTGCAGAGACCAAGGGGTTGTCAGGTGGAAATGACAGATAGAGCTGAGTGTCATCTGCTTAGCAGTGATACGAGAAGCCATGCGAGCGGATAATCGGACCCAGGGAGGTGGTGTAAATAGTGAAGAGAAGGGGCCCCAGTACTGAGCCCTGGGGGCACCCATGTGGTGAGGTGGTAAGATGCGGACAACTGTCCAAGCCAGTGAACGAGCACCCTGTGAGACAGGAACCAGGAAAGAGCCGAAGCAGGATAGGTGTGATCTGATTGGTTACCTGATCAAAGAGCTTCCTGTTCACAAACAGCGTGTTGTCCGGCTTGGCCAACTGGCGAGCCAAAAAGGTGAAGAGCCCGCCCACTTGGGAAGGAGTAAAGTCTGGGTTGTCCACCATCACCTAGGTAACCAGAGAGACATATTCATCATCAAAGAAAAGATAAAATAAAAATAATAATAATATTGAGATGTTTTGTGTTAGGTGCCAGTTGATTATCTGATTTGCTGTGACAGAGAGTAACAACCAACAAGGTTTGTTCTGGAAATGGTTTCTTGTGATCACTATGTTGGTAGTACCTGAAGTAAGATGTCCACTATCCTCTGCTGGTACTCAAGGGCCTGCTTGTCATTCTTAAAATCTTCAAATGTCTAAAATGAAGTAAAACACAATTCTTAACTGACAATAAAAATATGAAAACATCTCTGACATTTCAAGTTTCTGAGAACAAAAACTCAACCCGAGGAACCAAAGCAAGACTAAAACTGCAGCCAGCATGGAGTGAAGTTCACTTTAATTCAAACAATGCAACATGTATGAAAATTAGAGTTGAATAGCACAAATGCTGAGCTGTAACACTGTTAGCTCAGCTGGGCACTCTTCTAAACAAAGTTACTGATGAAGGGATCTTGTTGTTGCACTAGTAACTTGTACTGTTTGGTTAAGAAAGCAGGATGTGGAGGATGGAGGCAGCATGGACCTCCACATGTGAATCATGTGTACTGGAAAACATTCATGACAGCCAGGCCAACAGAGGAAGTAAGCAGCAACAATGACTGGCCAGCATGACAGGAGTTTAAAAAAAAATCTCACCATGGCGAGGACATTGAGGAACTCCCGGGTGTCAAAGTGAAGGAGTGTACGGATAAATGGGAAAACCTCCTCCTCCTCTGACCAGTCGGCTGAATGGAGACGGATAAGAAACTCAAACACCTGACCCACACACACGCACACACACGCACACACACGCACACACACACACACACACACACACACACACACACACATTAGGGCTAACAGAAAGTCTCACTCCTGTCCTCCATGCTGACCTCTGACACAATGAAGTCGTGTAGCTTTAACCATGACCACAAACTGTACAGTCAAACATACAGTGTCTACACACCTGGTTCTTGACTTGAACCACAAGGTCTTCAGGGATGTCTCCTAGTGGATAAGCCCTTCCTGCAAGACAGCAGCTACACACACACACACACACACAATATTAAAATATAAATATTAGTAATATTATCAACAACCAAACAAATGAAAGCACATCGCTCAGCTCTTCTTCAGTACATCACTCTGCTTCATCATCATGAGGTTTCATCCTCTTCATCTCAAACACAACACTGTACCCGCCCAGCTGAGTGTCTGGCACTGTTCAGGCAGATATATGACACCTGTGTGAACTCACCTGATGTACACCAGAAGTTTGTTTCCCATCACTACTTCCTCATCTGTCAAAGAAGACAAAGAGCAGAGCTAAAGACAGATGCTTTTCAAACTCTATGGAATATCCAGAGGCTTCAAATAATTGGTGCTATGAATTCTGGGTAGTGTGGTTTCCAGACCTACCTGTTAGGCTCCTCCCTTCCCTAAGTGGTGGGCCAATCACTGCAAAGAGTTTCTGAAAAATAAACATGAAGTAGAAACCAGAGGATATGATGTGATGTACTACGTCCTAAAATATTTATTATTTATATGTAAAAAAAAACAAGATATGATATGAACACTTAGAATAATTATGAATAAATATATGTAATATATAATATAATAACTAAACTAAGGCCTCCAAATGTTTACCTCAGCCAAAGAAGAGTCTAAAGCAGGCATGGGCAATCTGTTCCACAAAGGGCCAGTGTGGCTGCAGGTTTCCTTTCCAACCAAGCAGCAGCACACCAGACTTGACTCATTTAATCAACTGATCTCAGTCTTCAGAGAGTTGATTGGTCAAACTGTGTGCTCTTGGTTGGTTTGAACAAAAACCTGCAGCCACACCGGCCCTTTGTGGAACAGATTGCCCATGCCTGGTCTAAAGAGTCAAATGATTTGTACATTTTGCCACTGAAGTTCAACTAAAATTAAAGCCTCATGATTTAGCAAAGATTGTGCATCAAATCTGACATGATGAACGTGAGGAAACAACCTGTTAGTGGAAGACTTACCTCCATAGGTGTGATGTAGTCGTTCATGCCGCTGTTGAAAACGTAGATCATTGCATCATAGAGCTGGTTCTCCCAACACACTCGAACCACCTTCAAACACACACACACACACACACACACGGAAGACTTTGAGTGACACTACACTCATTAGGTTTCAGGGTTTATGGCATGTCCTCTCATATTGGAGGCAATATTTACTCACTATACAGTCCTTACTGTACGCAAACACACACATACACACACCTGCTGTATGTCCAGGCTGGTGACATCCAGATGTACAATGCATCTCTCCAGGCTGTCCATCATACCGTTACCATGGTAATGGGCCAGGAGGTCCCTCATGATGGGTGTGGTCAGGTGACCGAGGCGGTCAGCGACAATGTACGACTCCAGTGACTCAAGAAAGACGCCCTTAGCAACGGTGTTCTCCACGAGCCGAGCATACAGCTGGTTGAAGAGCAGGTCGCTGCACACACACACACACACACACACACACACACACACACACACCGAAGTGAGCTTCAACCTGTTGTAGCTGCTGCATCCATCCAAATTTAACTTCATTTCAGACTGCAACATCAGGCACTACGGTCAGCTGTCTTCTTTTTCATGTTCTACTGCATTGCACTGCGTTTCCATGTGTGTACCTATGAATGAATATACGTGTATACTTACGGCCTCTGCAGCAGCAGGCAGTAATCCACCAGGACTGGAACTACATCCTGAACACAGCACAGAGATTATACTTTGAGTATTTATATCAGTTGCTACTTTATTTCATCTCTACTCCATTACAAAAGGGAATTCTTGTAGTTTCTACTCTACACTAAACTTCACACTGCACAGCCTTTCACAGCCTCGGCAGGTTGCCGCTTGATCCAAACTTAAAATAAAACACAGGAAAAGTGTAAAATATGTGACCTTTAAGTGTTTTATTCCAACATAAACAGAAACTGACTCTAACTTCACTATTAATGTTAATTTATCTGTAATTTAATCAAATAAATGAATCAATTCTAATCACGTGTGATCACCTGTCAATTTAAGGTATCTAAAGGTCGGACACTTTTGAATCTTTTCTGTGACATTTATTGAAGAAGGCTGAAAGTTTTGTTTTGTTGTCACATTCACACAGTTACACATTTATAAGAAGATAAATATTCTGTTTTTTAATTTTTTTGTTAAAATTTAATAAGTGGGCGAACCGGAGCATCCCGGAGAAAACCCTGACACACAGAGGAAGAAACTCCTCTGTGCTGTCCTATGACCTTCTGATGGTTTCATGTGTGAAGGTAACCACAGTTAGTCTGATGTCTACAGACAACAGTAGAAACTGCGAGAAGAACCTTTCTTTGCAAGCTTAGCAGAGAAATCTCTGATGTGAGCCTGCAAACACTGGACGATGGCGGTGTCCACGGCTGGATCCTCTAATAAGATGACAGTCTTCAGCAGTCCCTTGCTGCCAAACGTCTTCTGCAGGTCTTTCAGCTCGGCAGTGAGTCCCTCCATGGTCTGGTTAACCAGTCCCTTCACGTGGGCGACCCACTGCTCCTGGCTGCGGTTCTGCAGAGTGTTACACTTGTCTAACAGTCTTGCAGTTAGCAAGGTGACAAACAACTGGAGCTGCTTCTTGCTGTCTGCCTCGGTTGGAGACTCACAGCCAGAGGCAGAAGGATCTGCAGGCTCCATGAGTTGGTTTGGTGGGTTCATTGTATCAATAGAGTCGTTTTTCTTCTCTGGGATACTTGAATTAATTAATTAGTGAAGTTAGTGTCAGTTCCTTCTGTTTATGTTGGAATAAAAAACTTAAAGGTCACATATTTTACACTTTTCCTGCGACGATATCAATAATAATTCATGTGTAAGATATTAAATCAGTACAAATCAGTGATGTCATGAATTGGATATTACACTGAATAGTAAACCTCCACTTCGTGTCAGAGGTAATCTGTGATTTGGAGCATATTAATAATTAATTTGTAAGATATTTAATCAATTAAAAAATCAGTAATAATTGGTAATAGGTAGTACACTGTGATAAAACACGATGCACAGACTTCAGCTTCTGAAATGATGCATCTTTCTGTTTTGTTCTATTTCAGTAGAAATAATCGTGACTAATCAAAAAAATAATCGATAGATTAGTCGACAACCAAAATAATCTTTAGTTGCAGCCCTAGTGTTTGAGAGAAATATGAGAGCAGATCGTGATCGTGTGATCGACAAGAAGAGAGCTTGAGACTGGACAGTCTGCGGACCAATAGGATGAAACAGTTTGGGGAAAGTGAGGCGCCCTTGAGCAAGGCTCATTCTCCAGTGGAGCAGCTCAGACTGTGGTTGTACTGGACAATATGTAACTGTGTGAATGTGATCAGGGCGTTCCTGAAAAAGAGGGCGTTGCTCTCAGTGAAACCTCCCTCTTAATAAATAAAAATCTGTTGAATACATTCATTTGTGTATGTGCACGCTGATAAGTGTTTATCAAAGGTTTGTGCTCGTAGTGCAACCAGGCCCAACCTTTTTATTTCTTATGGTTCACATGGATACATTTTCATTTATTTTCAGGTGTGTCCTTCTTTTCAATCTGACCTATAGCTACTTTTTTTCATATAGATATTGTTAGAATATTGTTATCATGAATTCATCTGGAATATGCGTCTAATATTTTGACAGCCCTAGTTGAAACTATGTCAGCTGCTGGCTGCCACAAAGGTCTGTGAACCGAGTGACGAGTAACGAGTGAACTTTAGAAGTCAGACTAGCTGTTTCCCCTTTCAGGCTTTATGCTCCATCCTGACTCTAGCTCTGTACTGAATACCAGATTAATATCCATCATGTCATCTCACTCTCAGAAAGAAAGAGAATGACTGGATTCCTCTAAATGTTGAACGATTCAAATTAAGACGCTTGTTTGAAGGACTCCATCGTCAGCCATGATGGTTCAGTGTTAGTATAGTTACAGTATAGTTAGTAAGGTGTGTTCTTTAATGCATGTGAGCTTACGTGGAAGTGTTGCTCCATCACTTGGATCTTGCCTTGTTCTGGACACTTCTTCAAAGCATGATCAGCAAACTGGAAAATGATCTCCACCATCTGCACACGCACACACGCACACACACACACACACACACACACACAGAGGTACAAGTTTAAAAATAGGCTTGAGAATGTTAGAATACACTGTCCAGGGTAGATAGATTAATATGGATAATTAACAGACATAGACAATATAGTTTAATACTGTTCTTACCTTGTCACTGACCACTCCCTTTCTTTTCGCTGGATCTCCAAACAGGCCTGAAAGAAACACGTCACACATTATTTTTGGGTCAAACAACTGATTTTTATCAAATATTTGATGAAAGAAATACTTCCCAGATTCAGCCTTCTGCAGGGAATGAATAGTTAATAATAAGGGGATATTTTTCACTTCTCTATTTACCAAATAACTGAGCAAATTCTCATGGATAGATAGAAGTTGCATGTTTCTTATCAACTCCAGAGTTCCAGACAGGTGAGAGAGGTAATGAACGGCACAATAAAGAAAAGCTATGCAGGGGCGGCGTTTAGCTCAGTTGGTAGAGCAGCCGCCCCATGTGCGAAGGCTCAGTCCTTGCTGTGGAAGCCCAGGGTTCAAATCCGACCTGCGGCTCTTTCCTGCATGTCATTCCCAGTCTCTCTCTCCCCACATTCCTGTCACTCTTCAGCTGTCTCTATCAGAAATAAAGCTTGAAAAGGCCAAAAAAATAATCTTTAAAAAAAAAAAGAAAAGCTATGCAAAACAAAAACTATGCAAACAGGTTTAATATAGTCAGGTGCTCTGTGTAGTGCATCCAGTACAAGGTCTGTCTTAACACTTGATGAAGGACTATAAACTCATCAATGCAACAGAACTTGATGGAAACTGTGTAACTGTGATGAACAGACTGATTTTCTGGATGTGTCATATGAATTATACCCACCAACCACAGCCTTAGCTGTTCCCTCATGGAAGGACCAGGCCAGAGAGAGAGCCTCAACAAAATGTTCCTGCTTCAGCAGGCAGTCTATACGCTACGACACAGACAGTGACAGAGACGAGGAGGAACATGGGTTAAGTGCAAAGCAAACAGCTGGTCTGGTCTGACTAAATGATCTCTGTACAAAGGAGCTCAAGAAGAAACTTAACTAATCATCATGACTGCTTCAAAATTAGTTCACTGGTATACACTGAGTACTTATTAATCACAATAAATACACACAAAACACATACTGGCACTGAGGATTTATAAGAAACTGTGTTTTTTTAAGGCATCCTGTGAAATCAGAGTCCTGTGGAACTTCACAATTATACATACCTCTCTCCAGTTCCTCAGAGCCATAATGTGAGCCGACTGTAAGACACAAGAATATCAGACTGTTAAAGAAGAAGAAAACACAAATGCAGACTCAGACAAGAGTCACTTTTACCTTGAAACCAACTTACTAATGGTGACGTATGGACAAAAAATCTGGGAAAGAGAACTGCAACAATATATTCTGTGTGAAGTTAGTTTACAGCCTGTGATGACGCAACTACCGGGCACTGTTTGACACAAGGGCCAATAACAAAACCTGATTTCTGAAGCTGCCTTGTGTTAAGTGTTTATTAATTTATTTATTTTCTTTGTTAAAATTATTACTTCACAAAAATAAGCACAAATAAAATGTTCATATTTCTACATTAATAACAATTTACATTTACATTGCAGTCTGAATGTGAACATCATCGAGTTCATACAGTTTACATTACACATTTCTACACATTATCCTGAAACAAAAAGTCCTTTGCCTAAACACAGTATAACAATAACTAATGTGATTTAATTGAAGTCATAATTAATCTAAAGAAGAGACTTTGAGCTGGGCTAAACACATCCTGGAGACTGTGTAATGGATTCATTGGGATAAAATTGATTATAGATATTGATGATCTCTTCATCTGACTCTGGAAAAGACATCAGAATCATGACTATGAAACATTAATATCAACAGTCAGAATGTATTTTTCAAAGTGCTTAACTAATAATTACTGTTGACCAATGTGCAAAGAGACAAAACTCTGCAGACAGACAACAAAGACACAGAAACATACAAACACAGTACCTTGGTGCCCAAATAGACAATCTGTCCTGCGTAGCTCGAGACTGACTGGTAGCAGGCCTTTTCTCCCACTAAAGCCTGGAAGACAGACACACTGTTAAACACACACACAGGTCAAAAGCTCACAGCTGAAGAATGAATGCAGCCATCCTACACATGGCAGGAGAGTGGTGAACCTGTTGTTCTAACAGTTCTAATGTAAGTGAGAAGACTTCTCCAAAGTTTGACCTCTTATGCATGCATATGCATTAATGAAGCATTCAGGGACTATCACACCCAGCTATATACCTCAGATTCTCAGAGTGATTATAACGCAGTTTTTGACTTTCTAAGTGGCCACTTTCATCAGACTTAAAGAAGAGGTTAGAAGAACCTATATGACAGGCAGAAATAGCTTCAGCCATTTCCGGGCCCCGACGGCATCCCAGCAGAATTTTTTAAGAAATTCTCTTTGCTGCTTCCTTCACTGTTCTACTCAGTTCTCTCTGAATCTTGCAGGCAAGGTTCCCTTCCTCAAACATTCACCAAGGCCTGTATTACTCTTTGCCAAAAGAAGGTAAAGACCCGACTGAATGTGCCTCCTACAGACCTATTTTCCTCCTAAACACAGATGCTAAAATTCTAGCCACGGTCCTAGCCCATAGATTGGAGACTGCACTCCCTACAATTATATCCAAAGACCAAACCGGCTTTGTTAAAGACAGGTAATCCTATTTCAATATAAGACAACTGCTTGCCATTATCTACTCTCCCTCTGAAGATGCCCCTGAATGCGATGTCTCTCTCGACGCAGAGAAAGAATTAGGTGTACTTATTTGCTGTGCTGGACAAATTTGCTTTGGTTCAAACTTTACTTCATGGATGAAATTACTCTATTCACACCCCACAGCCTCAATTCATACTAACTCACAACGGTCAAGACCTTTCAGTTTACATCACGGAACCCCCCGCAGATGTCCCCTGAGCACCATGCTTTTTGATATGGCCATTGAGCCACTTGCTACAGCACTCCGTACTTGCAAGGACATATCTGGTATCTGGAGAGGTAACACGGAGCATAGAGTCTCACTCTATGCTGATGAGCTTTTTATCTTTTATCCAAAGCGACTTACAGAAAAGATTCTTGCATTTCTCAGATCCCCGCTCCCAGTTCCCTCACTCAAATTCATCAAAAATACGGTGGTTAAACATTCTCTAAAAATATACCGAACCGAACCCGCTGATTGCTCTGTTTGGGGTCACGGAAACGGAGGTAGAGTTAGTTATAGAAAAACG
The DNA here is from genome assembly GCA_946959425.1 of Argyrosomus regius. Classification (NCBI taxonomy): domain Eukaryota; kingdom Metazoa; phylum Chordata; class Actinopteri; family Sciaenidae; genus Argyrosomus; species Argyrosomus regius. The sequence goes on from OX336894.1 coordinate 24,600,825, forward strand.
ATGCACTTCATCCTTTGCCTCCCTTCTAGCTCAGTGAGTAAACCCTGCTCAGGTGGAGGGATGCCTCCCCTCCCACTCATGAACAATGGCTAGAAGACATCATGTCCTGCTTAAAACTGGAGAAAGTTAGGTACTCATGTCAGCAATCAAGTGGGAAATTCCAGAAAGTGTGGGGTAGCTTCCTAAATGCATTCCAGACTCTGTGAAGACTTGACCATTAGATGCAGCGTAACTACACTGCATACTCTTTACTCATTCTTAGCGCAGGCTCTAGATGTGGCAATGTGCTCATACTATGTCTAGTGTGTTTATATATGAAGATGTTGTTTTATTTCTTTCTTTTTTTCTGCATAATGTTGAAACTATTGTCACCTTTATTTACCTTTACCTTATATCTACTCAATTTGAATGCTAATTGCTGTTGACATGTATCCATGTCTACCTCATGTTTTTGTAAAGAGCATTCAGCATTGTACTTTTGATATATTGGAAAAGTCTTCAATAAACAGATCTTGATTAAAAAATGGTTTCATGGTTTCCTGCAGCTAAATTACAACAAACGTTCTGGCCTTTGCACCAATTTTTTCAGCAGCACTCGGGTTTCCTGGCTTCTAACTCGAAATAAAAACATTCATCTTCAAGTTCAAGTCATAAACTTGACCTCTGATCCCCCATCAGCTGATCCCTCACCAGAGCCTGGGAGACGTTCCCTCCAGTGGCCAGTGATTTGAAATGTCGGCTGTTATAAACCAGTTGCACCTGCTCCAAGTCCAGTGTCTCCAAAACCTCCTGACTGGGCCGATCCACAACCTGCAGCTTCTCATGGCTGTCTACCAGGACCAGTGTCCGACTGTTAATCCACTGCAGAGACACAGAGACAGGAGGAGGACAGGTCAAACATTTTGCACTACAGCAAACAAAGATATTTGTCTTTGTAGTGATCACACTGATGGACATACTGTGAATACAGAACAACGTGTGTTATTAATAGTACTTTAGTAAATGGTAAATGGGCTGTACTCCTTTCTAGTCCTCTGAATAATCAAGGCTTTGACACTACACATCTCATTCACACGTTCACACACATGCATGACTGGTTGCAGCTCTAATTTGAACTGGCCCATTGTCTTGAGTACTTACACTCAGGCTAATGATGTCACAGCTGAGGTGGAGCTGTCTTTGTTTGATCACGTGGATGGTCCCTGTCTCCTCCTTCTTTACCTGAATCAAAAAGTGGAGCACAGAAGATCATTCAAACACCACAAACAGTTCACTATACTCTCAGACACACACACTGTTGAAGCAGTTTAGCATGCAGACATCTGGGAAATATTATAAAAAAAAACAACCCAAGCCAATCTCAGCTGTTTTTGCAGTGACTGCATATTTTTGTGTTTTGAACCATTCTTTTGCAATTGTAATGCAATTTAATAATATTCTCAAGACAACAGCCCGGAGGATGGAACAGATACTGGAACCAGCAACCAGACTACAAGTCACCTGTCATCTCGTTCTAACAGTATTAAACCTGTGGTTGTCTGTTTTAGGAACTTAAATTCTAAAAGTGTTCAGTTATTGTTCAGATATTGAAACAAAATAAATTCTATAATTGTAATATTTATTCATTCTACAAAATCTTTATTATATCATTATCTGAAAAAAATAATTAGGTTCAGAGAGTAGTGTTGTAGTATAGTATATAGTATAGTAGTATTATGTAAAAGCAGATACCAGGAGGAAGTGGACTGTATCTCCTTTGCAAAAAGCCAGGATTGGGTTGACCGTCTTCTGAACAGGAACAAACTGCCAGGCCAGCTGAGGAACACTGGACGGGTCAGACTGGTGGGAGAGAACGCATGACATCACATCGCATCGCATCAGAAGTGAACATCTGAAATACATATACCAAAGCTCATAGCTTTATGGGGATGAGGATGAACGTGGCCGTACAGCTGACGTCACAGCCTACTCAGTGAGCATTCAGAAATTCAAACTATCTAATAAGCTCAGCAGAATCAGGTGCTAACTGTCATTGTATGAATATATCTGGACCAACAAACACTGAAGCAGACAGAAACACACACCTTGCTATAGGGAAAAGTCATCCAGACTTTGAGTGAGGGCTTCAGTCCAATGACCAGAATCTGGTGAAAGAAAACCAAAAGACAAAACCATCAAACTTCACACACAGTTGGGTTAGTAAGCAGAAGAACTATGCGCTGTGAACGGAGCTGTGTGTGTGTGTGTGTGTGTGTGTGTGTGTGTGTGTACCTTAGTGAGAGAGGCCATAGCCAGCAGAGAGTAGTGTGTGATGGGATGATCTCTGAAGTCTGGAGGAGCATGCAACGGTTCAATACAGCAGACCTCCCCTTTAGAACCACTGAAGAGACATCGAGAGTCACAGGACCGCATCCCCATCACCCTCCTGGAAACAAACATGAGACACCGTTAACAGAAACACAGAGAGGAAGAGTAGAGAGTGGAGAGGAAACAAGAACAGAGTGAGAGGAAGAAAGAAAGGAATCACACCTCACACTCATGATCACCACATAAGTACCCTTTTTACAGGATTTATTTAAATATTTATTTATCTAATTTCATAACTCAGTTTTTGGCCCATGTCATTAAAAATGCTGTACTGTCTGACAACTGTGAGTGAACCTGAAGAAGTGCGTAGTTTGCTCCCGATAACAAGCTGTTCACTTCATGTAGGAACAAATCATCACAGTGATCCGCCTGCACTGAAACACGTTTTCACTGACTGAATCAGCAGCTGCCCAGCTGTGGAGCTCCTCACTGGTGACTGAGAGTGTCGCTGTCAGCTCAGCTGTGATCAACAGTTGGATGCTTCCTTGATAAAAGCTAATTAAAAGACTGTGAAGCCAAATAATCACATAATAAGAGGCAGGCTAAACAGACTGCTGAACTAAAGACAGTCCGAACCAGCAGCGAACTTCATCTTGGCTGTATGAAGACATACACACCAAAGCACATTTTGACTGTGACTGAGGAAAAATATGTCTATTGATCTATTGATAAATGATTCATCGTTTTGAAGAAAAAGTGTCCTAATTCTCTGATTTCACATGCAAACGTTTTCTCTTTGATTGTAGGTAATAATTCCACATCACATGTGTGCAGCAGTCCCCTCCAGTGAAGGCTGTCATTTGCCAGCACTACAGGTTGTTACAAACTGCTGTAGGGGTGATGGACCCAGACTGTGAGTGATCTTACACTTATTTCATTTAAAGCAGAGTTATTTACCTGAAAGCCAGCTCGAAAACTGATCCTCCGCTGTCATTGCACACTGCGAGAGTTGGGTCATCTGTGAACTACAGACACAAATACAAGACAATTACAACAAGAGACAGAGAGTGTTGGCTGTAGCCGTGACAGTATACGGGGTGACTGAATGGATGAAAGAGAGGATGGAGGAGGCCATTCGTCTTGCATGTATTGGTCTTCTATGCATGTCTTCTTACAAAGGCTTGTAGGTAATCCGTGCCATCCGCCATCTTACTACTGTTTACTTCTGTCGGGCATCACTGTCCATTGATGACGCAACCTTGATTATAATAGATAAAACAGAACTGGATGAAGAACCGGAGCTAATTAGGTGTGTGTGTGTGTACCTTCACATGTAGTATAGCTGTTCCTGGAGGGTGGGCATCATTGATAGTTCTCAGGAGCTTCCCATTGGCTAGATCCCACATCGTAATCTAATCACACAGAGAGACAATGCTGTGTTTAATGGACAGAAAATTAATCATTGGTACATTTAGCTCATATTTATTTATTTATTCATATATTTGTTTTAGTTACATGTTCATAACGCCACTGCTGCAAATACAGTGAGGGAATGCTGTCTGGAGTTTGACTGACCTGAGATCAACCTGATGAAAACATCATAAGAGGACTTTCTATATCATGTACAGTTATACTTTACATGTGCACAGAATGAAGATTTTTTATGTACATGTACATACAATAAAGAAGGAACACACCATTGACTAGAACTGCAAAGACTGATCGGGGCCAAAGTGGATCCCAATATTCTACTGCAACAGCTGCAACGCTCGACACACCACCACTACCACCTCAGAGTAAGCAGATGTTTACAGTCCACAGAGTCCACTATACAATAATATATGCACATGTGTAGCCACAGTAGTTGTACCTGTAGTATAATAATTCATTCATCAGCAGCATGGTGTGCTTTGTCCACTGATAGATTAAACTTCCAAGCAGTAGCTGCCTCTTAAAGCTGGTACAGCCTATAGATCCAGATGTTGGCAGTTAAGTTAGCATAACCTGTCACCGCTACACTCCAGGCCTTTTTAACCACAGTCCAGCAGAAAACACACTAATATCCTAAAATGATGATAATCTCTGGCCATGTTTTTTTGTTTGTTGTTGCCTTTCTCCTCTTCTCTCTCTTTCAGTTTTGTTTTCTTCAAATTCAGCTTGCAACACTAACTCGTGCAGTGGATTACACTAAAAGTCTTAAATCTTAAGAATAGAACTCAATCTGGATTTTTGGGGCCAATGTCAATACCGATATTAATATGTAAACATTTCTGATATTGATATATCATCCAATATTCTTTGGATATGTAATGGAGGTAGGGTACTTGGACTTTACAGCGCTGTGGAGTTACTGGAAATGTTTGGATCATCCTCCATCAGCTGTGTGAGTCCAAATACAGCGCTATTATCTTAAAAATGAATTCAAATTCAAATTCACAGACTTGGAAGCTAATCTAATCTAATCTGGAATCTATGGGGGAAAAAATGTAAGCATATCTTAGTCACTACAAGAAAGAACGAGCAAGGCAGAGAGCAAATTGGCCCAAAATATGAATCTTTTGATAACATATCTTATTTAAGTTGGTAATTGTTGTATAATCTCAATATTACATTTGAGGGTGAGCTCTAACTTCAGAGCATTACTGAGAACATTATTGGCACGACAATGATGCATAAGCGTGCCAATAATGACGTTATAGCACACCCTCTCATGTAAGATTGCTTAAATCAATAGAATTTCAGTGCATTAAAACTTCACAGGCAATTTCAATCATAAATAACTATACAATAAAAAAACACAATGAGAAGATAATTAATAGATCTAAATGCATCATGTTCTGTTATACATTTAGATCTAGTTTTGTTGCCCAGAGACTACTTTGGTTCCTTAAATACTGTCTCATGTTTATCAGACAGGTATATATACTTTGCTCATTGCACATGAAAGTCAACAAGACAAAAATAACCATATTAACAAACATAACCTGGACCATTCATCAGGCTCTGATGTAGCTTTTTAGTATGAGTATGAGTTTGTATGTTCAATCTTTGGCCTTCGAAAACTTTGTGCAGAGTAGCTTAATTTGTGGGACCAAGTAAAGCATCAGTGATTTTGACAAGAGCCTAATGTTATTAGTTACAACTATCATCTGTCTCGGAGCACTCGCCCTCATCAGGACTTCCTGCCACAGAACAAACAACACTGCCTGTATTGAAACCATCAGTAGAAGCCCTGTTGAACTTTAACCAGCTGTTCTCAGAGTCCTCAGTGTCTCTAATCAACACGTCTGTGATTCCATGCTCAGTACGCGTGTCTGAGTATACCTGTCCTTTGGCGAACCCGCAGAGAAGTCGTGAGCAGTCGTGGTTGATGCTGAGGGCGGAGACAGCTCCAAACTCTGCCCCGGTTGCCTTGGTACCCAAACAAAGCCGCAGAGCCTGGTTGGTATCTGGTGAAGAGATGAAGAGGAAGTTTGACTGCTGTCGTGCGGTACAGATTTAGAAAAGGGTGAGGATGGTAAAATAAATGTAAAAAAGACAAACTCAAAGTTTTCCCAGTCCTCAAATGAACATTGAAAAAAAAAAAACAGAATCAAACAGCACACTAACACAAAACACACAACACATGGGCATCAAAGGAAGAGCTTTGAACGCAAATAACCAAATCAAGCAGCAAAGCATGCACCAAAGCAGCTCAGCCAAACCGAAAAGGACATGAGTGGTGACGTCTCACGCCAGGACACAAAATGAACATTAAGCATGAGTGACCCGTCTGACAGGGACGATCATACCTTTTCCTGTCCAGGCATCATCATGTCAGCAATATAAAGAGACATGGATCAGCCCTGCTGAAACCTCAGTCCCCACTACCCCAAAAAAACATCACAGTTTGAACTCAAGACTCATTCAATGATCTGCAGAGAACAACTTTGACAGACTTTGACATTTTCTCCTGGAGATTACAAAAATCTGATGACTGAATCTGAGACTGAGCCGGCTCCTTTAGCTGAGACACTGAATTTTATTCTTTTCGTACATTTAGTAATTAGGAATAACAAACAAACAAACAAACAAACAGAGACAAAAAAACAGAGAAGAAAACAGTTGGCGATTCCTCAGCGAGTTCCTTTGGTGACTGATTTATTTTTGGATTTAGCTGACAGAACATTTCAGATCTTGTTTATTTTTATATATTTTTCTTTTCAAATCACAGCAGTGTTTCTCTTGATCTTTTTACTTTAGGGAGAATTTTGGATTAATAAAACAGCTTTGTGAGTGGTCAGACATATGACCGGCCACTTCAAGTGATCCATACAACAACCAGCCACAAATTCTACTTTTATGAAGCTTATCATTTTTAGTTTAGTTTAGTTTAGTTTAGTTTACATAACTCCACAGTTTAAACTGGACTGAGAGAGTTTCTAATATTTTGGCCACCCCATTTACATAACACTCCTGTACAACAACAGTACCTACTACTACTACTACTACTACTACTACTACTACTACTACTACTACTACTACTACTAATAATAATAATAATAATTCTGTTGACTTGTTGACTGTACACGTGACATCTATTGCACGTCTGTCCGTCCTGGGAGAGGGATCCCTCCTCTGTGGCTCTTCCTGAGGTTTCTTCCACTTTTTTCCCTGTTAAAAGGGTTTTTTGTGGGCAAGTTTTTCCTCACTCGAACCGAGGGTCTAAGGACAGAGGGTGTCACTCCCTGTACAGATTGTGAAGCCCTCAGAGGCAAAATGTGTTTTGTGACTTTGGGCTATACAAATAAAATTTGATTTGATTTGATTTGATTTGATAATAATAATAATAATAATATTAATAATAATAGTTCACTGAGCCCTGATCAAGGACCAGTACTTAGTACCACTGTCATGGATTAGAGACAGCTACTTAACCATGATGAATGATGATGAATGATGACGATTCTGCTGTTTTACAGCTCATTCATCGTGGTCTTTGTTCTACTGAATACTTTCTAGACTGTGTGTGTGTGTGTGTGTGTGTGTGTGTGTGTGTGTGTGTGTGTGTGTGTGTGTGTGTGTGTGTGTGTGGTTAGTCACTGGGAGAAAAGATAAAGAAAATTTTTTGTGTGTTTTGGCTGACTGCTGAAGAGAGAAGGAGATTATGTTTACATTAAAATGTATCTTTGGACTATAATCCCATTTGCAGTGTGTTTTAATGATTACATTTATTGTATTAATATTATATTCTCAGTGCTTGTGCCCTGCAAGAAAAAAAAACCATCAGTTTGTGACTCATGTCTAAATCTTCTGCAGAAAACGTCCATGCACACGCAGCGTTGGCTGCTGGTTCAGAGCTCCTGCACACTATCTTTTCTAAATGAAGCACTGATTACTGCCACTGCAAATATTACTCATGTGACTGATATGACTGCTGATAGAAACTACCACCATTATCATGGCTCTAACTACACTGTACACTGATACCATTTCAAATAATGTTAGACCTAGAATTGTTACTGAAACCACCACTACGAATGCCAGTGACATTCATTTTATTGGAAATTGTATTATTACTTTTTACAGCAGTAATGTTTTAGTAACGGACCTAAATCGTTACATGTTACGACTGTCATCACTTACCAAATATGTCTGAACTTTTGTCTGTCCTTTATGGAATGATTCAATACTTTTTTCAAAGGTCAGAGGTCCAGTGTGTCCGATTCAGGGCTCTGTTTACAGAATATGGCGGAACTGGAATGTAATATTCATAACTATGTTTTCATTAGTGTATATCACCTGAAAATAAGAATGAGCCTTTTATATCTACAGACGCCCATGGTGGTGGAGTCCACCTTGTTGAACCACCATGTTTCTTAAAGTTATGCAGAATTAACAGCATGGCCTCTTTGATTGACAGGCATAATTCGGTCTGCTGATGATCCACGTCTTTGCCGTTTTTTTAGATTAGATTACTTTTTACTGTCAATGGGCGAATCCTTCACACTGGTCCTTCTTTTTGGTAACACCTTATTTATAAAGTCCACCTACACATAGTTTTTGTAGCATTTGAACCACTTATTGGTTCAATTTAAACAATTCAGCTCCTTCACAAATTAAACCATTCTCTGATATTACACCACTGTGGTTCAGGTTTGGTTATCATCTGTTAAACATCTACAGACAGTGACAGTTAAAAGGGTACAATTACTGTAGGCGGACTATCCAAATAAAGTGTTAGCTACTTTCCTTCCTCTTTAACTAAAACAAGCACACAAATTGATTTCAGTACATTGATATGTCACCACAGACCACAGGGATCAAATCACCCTTATTGTTTTGATGTGGTGGTAGAGCATACAGTAATATTTGCATGTCTACACACAGTGGTTGTGATGTATTTCTGAACAGTGCTTGTGTAATCAAATCAGCCCTGTAAGGAAGTGATTGATGGTTGTCTTGATTCTTGCTTTCCAAATGGACGCCATCTTTCTCCAACTACTGTTCTCTTAGCTGTAGTTTCATTGTTGGTGAATTCATTTCATGTTGCTCCTCCTCATACTTTGTTTTTTGTGTGAACATGGCTGACCAGTGAGTCTTTACCCTCCTGATGTCCGCCCTGCACAAATAATGGATACCCATTTTAGAAGGTTAAAAAAAAGAAAAGGGTCTAAACAAAAGCTTATGTTGATGTAATCAGCCTGTGCCAATCATGATAAGGTGGTGGCCAGGTCCGGGAACAGAAGGGGGGTGCTGATACTGGACAGGAGATAAGAAGGGAGTCAACTGGTGCCTACAAGTCCTGATTACCTGAGTCAATAAAACCCAGTGTGTGAGCAGCTAGTGTGCATCACATCCTGCCTCAATCCTGGACCAACAATCTGCCAGCTGCATTTTTAAACTCTGCAGATCACAAAAAGGTAAGTACTCCAATCTTCATCTGTAAGAACTAAGATGACATCAAATATAAAAACATGGATATTCAGTCATATAGTCTGTTTAGGTACATCTGTATGTGTTTGTTGAGAGTGTAAGCACTTTTTGATTTCCTAATACTGTTTGGTAACATGCTCTGTTCTACAGAAGCCCTGTACGTTACTGTTAGTTTCACTCTGGAGATAATGAACTGTGGTTCATCCATTTGGGACATGTTTGTGTGACCTGAGAACTCTCAAAGTATACTGAAAAAAAATATACATTTACTGATGAAAGCAGATGAGAATGTAATCTGGCTTCAGCTGAAAGCCTCGACAGCCTAATATGGATATCAATACTACTGCTGCAGTGACAAACAAGTATCACAGCCTAATTTGGATAAAGTGAAGTTTATTAGCAGCAGACCATGTGACTAAAAATGTGTAAAAGTGTTGTGGTGTTTGGTCTCTTTCACTTGATCCAACTTGTATTGTAAAGAAGCTGATCTGGAGACAGTTAGTCGTACTTTTTCAGTTTCTAATCATCAACTGATCATTGATTTTGATTAAAATACATTTAAAATCAGTCGGTCTTTGCTTAAGTCGAGACAATGACACATACGATGAACCAGTCGAACCATATTTTAGACTCAAGATCCGACATAATGCTGGTAAGATTTCAAGTCATCGTGAACTGTAAATGTCATTTTATCGACCACAGAGCTTCTCTCCTAGCATTACGGCACACTCGCTCTTTCGTTCACGGAAACACTGCATTCTAATATCACCCTGAGCCGGGTTTGTCATTTATTTTTCCGTCACCTTCTCACTTGGCTGAGCTCCTGAGGTTGTAGGTTCTGCAGCACTGCTGCTGCCGTGCTACCAGCAAGATGACAGAAGTTAAATCAGTGGTGGATTAATGTGGAAAAAAAAACGATAACATATGGAAATGTAGTAACAGTTTGTCTGTTTAATCTTACCAACCTCTTATCTTTGTCATGAAATTAACACTGCAGTCAGTTTTCATTCAAAATTAAAAATGTTCCATTCCACATATCATTTTAAATCACATGGAACCTGTAGGTGTAGTTTTTGTCTACCTGAATCAATAGACATCACTACCTTCATTTGAAGTTGGCAAACGTGATAATATTAATAGCTAAGTTCCATTTAGAGAAGCCGGCGTCAGGGTGTGTGCTGGCTCACTGCCACAAGCTGGTAAGCAGAACACAGCCATCATTACTTGGTTCTCTTCCATCTGTGCTTTTCTAGCTATCAGTGTGTTTACATGCACTCAAGTAACCGGATTACAGCCGGCTTACTCCGGTGAGTGATCGGGGTGTGGTGTTTGGGGGAACCTGGGTAGATTTCTCCTGGATGACACAGATTTCTCTGCTAAACATTTTAGTTTTTTAAAGGTCTTTATGAACAGCTAATGCTTTAGTAAGCAGCCTTATCTGTCATCAGAAGAGCTGAGATGACAAAGTGATGTGTTTTCTATCCAAAGCCATCCATCAGTCTACTCCAAAGCTCAGACTTTAGCAGCCAAGTCTACTTCAGAGATGGTGAATTAACTGAAATGCCGTCTTGTCTCTTGTTCACAGCCAGCTTCTTCCCCTGTCACCGCTCCACACCTCATCACGATGCCTCATCGCCACTGCTCCGTTGAGATTAACAACAGCTCCGGCTGCTATACTCTTGCCAATCCAAGGTGATGTGTTTGCTTTTGTACATGGCTTTTTTCTGAAGGCAATGAGAGTAGGTTTACCAGAGGACCTGACTTAAGCAGCTCCCTGGGTTGTAGTGCTAGTATCAGCAATCACAAACACTGCCCTACACATTTATTGCAGTGATGAACGCTAGTCTGTGTCTAACTACAGAATGTATACCACAGAGTTTTAGGTCTGAATGTGATTTCTGTAGCTGTCCACACTTTATTCCATGTAGTGTATTTAAAATGGGCATGTGACATTACTGCAGACTGAGACACTCTCTGTAAAATCTTTGGTATCATTTCTAGAAAAAGCTTTCTGATGTGTTGTGTCTCTGTGTTCAGGGTGTTCACTGAGAGCGGCTGCTGTGAGGTCCCTCTGCCACCCATGGTGGGCCCCTGCTCCTTTGCCAGTGCACTGTTCAACAAGACCACCGGTGCTGCGACCGGAGCTGTCGGCGTCTTCACCTACGACCTTTTCAACGCCGACCTGAACGACTATAGCCACGTCATGGCGGTCATGTACTCCGTGCCCTACGACCGAAACCTCTACTCCAACTGGTTCGCCGTGGGGATCTTTGAAAGAGGGAACAACTGCAACTACAATCTTTATGATATCATGTATAACGGAAGTGAAGATAATTTTAGAAGAGGAAAGGCTGATGGCTCCTGCATTTCTTATGAGGGTGATTATGTTACTGTCAGTGCCTCCATGTCAGACTCAGGTGAAGCAGTCCTGAGGGTGGATATCAGTGATGTCAGCATGTATTAAGTCAAAAGAAGACAGCAGCCTACTGTTGTTATGTCATTTAAGATGATCAGTCATTTTAATAAAATATTTCAGTATGTGTAAAACTCAGTTGGTCACTGCCTAAAGCGCATGATTATACACTAAATATTTTAGATGCATCGTTACAATTAAAAAGTAAAACTTTTATGTGTGCATCAAATCACGTCCTTTGTATTTGTATAGAAATATCGTAAAAAATTCAACTGTATTAGAGTTTCATTTGTTTTTAGAATTTCTTTCCAAACACACGCAAAGAGCTAGAGTCTTTTTTATCATAACATTATTATTATATGAATTTAACTGTAATCATTTATTGATATTTTTAATTCAACTTCACTCAGCTGTGTCATGCCATCAATGTCAGTTAGTAGCATTACATGAACCCTACGTCTCTGAGTCAGAACTAATAAATGTCTTTATTTATGTTATGTCAAACTTAACATAATATTTGTCTATCTTGGCTCAACTGCTGAGAATTTATAGGATCTATAGGAGTCCTTTAACATTTGACAAAAGATGTCGGTGTGGATCTGCTGTGGGAGGAAGGTCTGTACGGGAAACTCTCCTCAACATTAACATTAACAAGTTATAGAAGTCTTCCATTTTTTTAGCGTGTTAGTGTGTGTGATGTAGTGTGTGTTATGTAGTGTGTTAGTGTGTGTGATGTAGTGTGTTAGTGTGTGTTATGTAGTGTGTTAGTGTGTGTGATGTAGTGTGTTAGTGTGTGTGATGTAGTGTGTGTGATGTAGTGTGTTAGTGTGTGTGATGTAGTGTGTGTTATGTTGTGTGTTAGTGTGTGTTAGTGTGTGTGATGTAGTGTGTTAGTGTGTGTTAGTGTGTGTGATGTAGTGTGTTAAAGTGTGTGTGTGTGTGTGTGTGTGTGTGTGTGTGTGTGTGTGTGTGTGTGTGTGTGTGTGTGTGTGTGTGTGTGCGTGTGTGTGTGTGTGCGTGTGTGCGTGTGTGCGTGTGTGTGTGTGTGTGTGTGTGGAGAACTCTTTTGTTCTCCACACAAACTGTTGCAACAAAACTCACAACGTGATTGGTCAATACTACTTGGACAACAAACCGATTTTAGATTTTTAGACTCACCAAACACCAGAGCCAGACCGTGAGACGTTCCCACAGCAATCACACCTGACACTGTCTGAACAACAAGAATATACAGGTGATTAGAAGAAGACAACAGACACTTTATAATAAATGTTGTTCAGATTAGGTTTGAACAGTTTTTCAGTACAGATATTCTTACTGGGCTGCGTTTGATTTCCTCTCTCACACACACGTGCACCTTCATGTTCTCTTTCTGCTTCCCTCCCACATCTTTCTCACTATTTTCACACTGCACTGTTGTATAAAAACTTCTGAAACAGGCCTACATCGTTGACTGTTATTTTTATTGAAATGATCATAGCCATTAAACTGTATGCAAACACACTGAATGTGAGGTAGCCTAATGGATACCTGCAACATTTCCAGATTGATTCCAGCTGGGGTTGATTATTATACCCCTCTGCCTCGCTCTGTTTCCTGCCTGCCTGTCCACTAACATCTGTTGATAAAGGCAAACTGCCAAAAGCAATTTAATTTCCATTTATTTAAAATGTCTCTAGTATATATCGACTTCCCAAATAATGAATGAGTGCACACAGTCAGCCATCATAGAAAGAGTAACAGAGTGAGTTAGCAACTTTTCTAATACTCACTATAGCAGTTGGCAATCCAGCATCCACTTTGTCCTGAGGAAAAGATACACGTTCTATTAAACATGAATCTGCAGAAACAAAGTCTGAAGCTGGTACAGACCTTTTTACGATAAATCATCCAAATAAAATCAGTTTAAGAACAAAACCTGCAAAACAACTAGTGTGTGACCACAGAGTTACTCACTGATGATCACTGCTGCTGTCTGACAGGATCAAGTGTTGACTTTTAGTATTTTAATTATCAGATAAGACAGGCAGAAAAGACTATCTTTCTGTCTCTTGTGAATTATGTGCAATAATGAAAGACAAAATGCATCTGAACACTAATGACATCATTACATCCATAACAACAATTATACATGGTACTCATCATTTGGGATGTTTTGTCATTTCATTTGGTTCACGTCTTAGAAAAGACTAAAAACAAAGACAAGGCTGTCTTTTTACGGTGTTGGAGGACATCAGAGACTGTGTGTGTGTGTGTGTGTGTGTGTGTGTGTCTTACAGCAGCGGAGACGATCTGTGCAGAGATGCCCTTCAGCAGGCTGTGTCGAAGAACAGACCCGTGAACTGTCGCGTTCAGATCCACTGTCCTCCTCTTTCTTCACACATGTACACACATCAGACACACACACACACACAGAAAACATTTTCAATTTTATTACCTTGTTCATGCACAGACAAAAAGCTATTCTGAGTCATCACTTCTACTTCAGGGTTAGGATGTGGGTTTGGATTGGATAATGCCTGTGATGCTTTGTTTGCTGCAGCAACATCTGTAACTGCATCTGAAGCCTTTGAATTACTGTCCAGAAAACTACACGCACACACCAACACGCACACACACACACACACACACACACACAGCAGTGTAGCAGTGTCACAGCCTGGCCCAGAATGAACCTTTGTTCACATGTGTGAATATATATGATATGTATTAGTTACATATTTCATATGCACCTAAAGCTAACAATAACAATGTTTAAATAAAAAATATATATGGTGTGTAGTTGTATTCAGCTTCAATGCAACATTTCACACTTGGATGTATTTATTTCATTTAGATTGTTTTATTTAATCAGGTCATTTAGTTTTTTTACAGTGTTAGTAAGTTTATTCATAAAACACATTTCAAGAACAGAACTAGAGCTTGACTGATATATTAATATGCTAGAGTATATCTTTGATTTTTCTATTTTATTTCTTATTTTCTCTTTTTTTCTCTCTCTGTATGTGAGCTGCTGTAACAAGTGAATGTCCCCAGTGTGGGATCAATAAAGTCGATCACTCCTCATCTTATCTTATTTTTTAGTAATTTTTCATCATGATTTTGGACAATAGTGTTTGTATAATGTCTGCATAACATAGCTTTGTCTCCACGGTCTAAACATTTACATGTTTTTACACGTGTACCACCTCAGAAAATATTTGGCTCTCCACGTCCCAACATGATGAAAGACAGTAAAATAGATGATTTATTGCTGACTGTTGCTGAATCCTGAAGAGAACTGCTTCAGGAACCAGAGCTAACTTTGTGGAAAAGGTGTACTCCTGATCCACACTTCTCTTCCTAATATTTCCCATTTGGAGTCATTACAGCTTTTTTGAAACATTCATTTTACCTCCACTCACTACCTTATTGTCATATTTGAGCTCATAACTAATAATGGATGTATGAGCGCACAACCTGCATGAACGTGACTACGTAGCAGGATGAAAATATTTGACATTTTGGACCATTTTTATCATATAATTTTTTTAAGTTACTTGACTCTGTGTTTGAGTGTGTGTGTGTGTGTGCGTGCGTGCGTGCGTGTGTGTGTGTGTGTGTTCATGCCGTTTGAGGTGTGCTGGGTCTCCACTGTCAGAGCTGGCCAGGGAGGAGGTGTCACAGGAGTGAGCATCCATGTTGTCTGTGTTTAGCAGGCAGGTGTCCTCCAACACAAACGGCTCCTCCTCATCCTCCAGCTGCAGACACACACAGGACAACAAAACAAACGCACCTCAGCTGGAGAGCACCCAGAGAACAACAAAACAAACACACCTCAGCTAGAGAGCACCCAGAGAACTGTGTTAAATGACTGTTCATTCGAAGCGAGCACTTCCTGCTGCTCTCGTCTCACATTAAAGTCGGAACATTTTATAGAGAGACGAGACGAGTGGAGCAGCTTCACTGATGAGCTGATTTTAATTACTTTCAAAATGTTGTCGTTCTACTGCTGGCTGTGTGTGATTAAGTATAGTACAGTGAGTAACATGTACTTCACCTCATTGAGGATGCTCTCCAGTGTGGGAGGTGTGTCCACTTGGGGAATGTCAAACTCCTTATCGTCGATCTGAGGACCGAAGTAGAACAAAAACATGCAGGGTTAGAGAGCAGGATGTGCTTGATTTGTTGTGGGGATACTCGAATCTCCTTCATCTGTCTGGCTGGAAGCGTGTCGTCCATGTGTTTTACCCAAAATGAACACCAGAGACCACTCATCGTCATCACTCATCACTCACTCGGAGGGTCCAAAGCTTTCTATTGTTTTCACCTGGCAGAGGCTTTTGGTGCAGCTCGTGTGACACTTGAAACACACCTGCTCGGTGTGCAAATGTTTTGCACCTATTTGCCACTCTTCTCTGATCATTCACCAAAAGTTTGTGCCGTCATCTCTTCTCTTGTTCCAGAAAATCCTCCACAAACACTTAACATGTGTCATTAACAAAACCACTGAACGCTTCAACTCGTGTACTTTTCATAGGAGGCTCACAGTGGGAAGTTCTTCTCAGAACTACTTTAGCATTAGCTCACATTAAAGTTTGTGTTACTTCATACATTTTGCATTCCCCGCAGCCATATGAACTGGCTAGATTAGACAAACACTAATACAGACAGGAATGACAATGTCAAACTTTACATTATTCATTTATTGCTCACTCCTGGATCTGCTGGTGAAGCTGTGAGGGGGTACAACTCAGCTTTCTTGTATGGATCAGGGAGAACACAACACACAACATATAACTTGATCCCAACTCTGTCACCCCTTTCCTGTCGCTCTTCAACTGGTTCTGTCAATAAAGGCGATGGGGTAAAGTAGAGGTACAAAAATGTAGATTTTGCCAAGACTACCTTTTCTCTTTTCATCCATTTGACCAACACTGGTGAATATTTTCAAGCTCCATGTGGCGCGACAAAACACCTTACATTACCCATAAAAAACACACACACACACACACACACACAGAAATAAAGGTGGCTGAGCTGCTCCTATTATTGCATTACCTTGCATATATAAGATCTGTGTTTTTTTTGTCTTTCTGTTTTATCGCCCAGAAAACTCCCATACATAACAGAGAGAAGGAGGAGGATGATGATGATGATGAGGAGGATGATGGCAACAGACACTGTCAAATGTAAATCTGTCAAGGATTTTCTGAAGAAGTACTGCATCTCACATGTCTGCCCTTCTACCTAGTCTTACAGTCTTATGAGTACAGACTAAAAGATCTAATTAAATGAAGTGAAACAGTTTGAACTTGGGGATCCTCATGAAGCTCTTAGTCTTCTATCGATTTACCTTTGTGTGTGTGTGTGTGTGTGTGTGTGTGTGTGTGTGTGTGTGTGTGATGAAAAATGATGAAAAATGCTGTGACGTTAGGCCCCATTCATACTTGTCATTTTGTCTCATATCAGATAAAATCCAGATAAGATTTGGGCTACGTGCCAATCAGGGTCAGCCCTCCTTTAATGCAGAAGAAGGTTTTGATGCAGGTAAAGCTGTTTGAGGAATTTCTGTGTTTAAGCAGTATAGTCACAACAGTTGTATGGAGAAAATAAAACCCAACGTATACCATGAATACATGGGCTACTGCTGCACTTCAGCCTCTTGTGGCCGAAACGAGTATTACAACAACAAACACTGCGAAAAATGATCCTGACAAAACAAACAAACAGTCAGAAAAACTTTTTTCACTTGTTCTTCAGTCATAAACACACGAGAGAACATGATTTAGATCAGACTAACGCTGAAGACAGACGTTAAACAGCAGACAGACACCTTCTGGTCAGCACGGGAAAACAAACAAAGAAACAAACAGATGAACTGTCAGGACGGCAAAAAGAAACAAGCATGGCAGTATGTTGATGGGTTCTCTCTGGCTTCCTGCCTCAGTCCAAAGACACACAGGTTCATTGCTGACTTTAAATTCACACCCGTAGGTGTGAATGTGAGCATGAATGATCTCTCTGTGTCAGCCCTGTGATGAACTGGTCCTGTTCCGGTGTAGCCAGAGATAGCTAGAAAATAGATAATGAATATCTGGGTCAGGACTTCCTCTGCAGTCCAACAGACACATTTCTGCTCATCTCTATGAACAGATCTCCACGCCTCTCCACGTGAAGTGTTGCAACCGAAGCAAGCTCAAACGTCATTAGTCAATACTACTCAGACTATGAACACACACCCTTCCAGTGCCAAAATCCTGGTCCATCACCTACAGAGTCTACATTCATATGCAGATATCTGTTTACAGAGATTACATATTAAGTAACCAAGGTGTACGTTACCCCATGGGAGGGAGATGTCAGTTAAACACAGACCTGAGAGAAGGTCTGGGGCTGGATTCATAAAACATCCCATGACTAAAAGTAGCAAAATTACAACGGGAAATGACAGCACCTGAACGCACCACGGCCAGCAAACTGCACCATTAAAGCCTCCTTTACTTTACAAACTGAACATGAGGAGAACACAACATGAGCTCACTGTCTGAGGAACAGTTAGCGCCAACATTTCTTATTGAAGTCAAGCTTTCGATACGTTTGACAGCGCCTACATGTAAATACTGCCAGATCACGTGATGACGTTCAGCCTTTAGGACAGTGTAACAGACTATCCTGTTAATAAACGCGTTGATAGTCACAGAACTCAGTCTTCAAACAGTAACAATAAGCGGGTGTCCAGAAGGCTTCCCGCTTGTTATAATTCATTAATATGCCAGAAATGTTACTATAAAATTCCAAGTAGTCTTCAGTGACCAGCTTCTTGAGAATCACACATGCGCAGTTTGGCATATTTTTGAACTGTCATAAGACAATGTTTGGCTCATTTTTTAACAAAGACGTCTTTTTCAGAGGACCAGAGTGTCTTTAGCAGAATGGAAGCAGTACGTCTTCTCTTCCTGAACTGTTATCAACGCCGGGAAACAACAACAGAGAGCTGCGACACTCAGCACAGCTTCAGTCTCCCCTCGAGTGTTCACCCGCCATGACATTAGAACAAGTGTGGAGTCTCTCACCGCGTCCACCTCCATCAGGTTGAGCTGGGAGGAAGCAGAGAGCAGGCTGCGGGCGTCCGGAGACTCCGACATCTCTAACACAGCTAATAACACGGACAGAAGAGCTGCGAACCTCTGTCCCTCTGTGGTTCCCTCTGACAGGAACTACATTCATTACACCTTCCGGTTCATCTTTTCAGAATAAAGTCACAACTCACAACTGGCTGAAAACAAACTGTGTTTTCACAAAATTATGGGGAAATTAAATAAATAAATGTAACAAGTATAATAGTACGAAATATAATAAATTATTACAAAAAAGAAAACTTATGACAAAATCGGCAGAATTGTAATGATGGTGAAACAATATTTTTATGACACCAATAATTACAATTTTGCTCTTATAGAAATTTCTTGACAGGCTTTTAAATCCATCTTGTTAATCAAATAATACAGCTCTCTCTGTCTTTATCTATTTCTGTACTGTGTAGTCGTTTACTCAACTCGATTTTATTTATTCATACAAACATGCAGCCCAAAGTGCTTCACAGAGCAAGATATGTATAAAAAAAAAGGGGAAAAAAAAGAAATGAAGGCAACAAATGAGGGGGCACCTTAAATGACATTGGTAATAAATGGGTTGATCTGGGTGACCAGTTCAACAAGTTAAAAGACCAACTCCAAGACAAAAACGTTGGTTAATGTTTGTGTGAAAACTCTGATAGCAGAGAAAGACTGGGCCACATCAGAATCATATCCATCATAACATCTGGCCTGCATAAGGCAAACAGATCCAGGCCAGCCTCCAACTGCACAACAACCCAGGGACAGCGTGGGCCTTAATGCGTTACACACAGACCGTGTGTTTCAGTGTATGTATGGCTTTAACTTTTATATCTTTTCTTATTGTAAAAAATCACATTCTTGTATGATACTGGTTTGAGAACAGAACAAATTATTAAAAGGAAAAATGTTTTCCATCAGTCATGCTTACAAAGCACATTTTCATTGGATGAAAAAAAACAACATGAAAATACAGAGAATGTGTTACAAGTATGTCACAAGTTTAAAATCAATGTTGCTCATGTAGAGTTGGGACACTTTAGAACTGCACAGACCCATGAAAACAGTGATTCATTTCTTTCAGTGTGTCTTGTTAGGTTCATACTTTGTATGATTTTCCATATCATTTTGTAAAAAACTTTTTACCATGCTTTCTTTGAGTATTTTCTGGATTATGGATCCAAATTAAATCCAGATTAACTCCCAGACATTCCTACAGTTTCTTCTATTACCGCAGAAGAAGATGAGTCCTTCCATCCACAATGTCCTATTTTTTCCAGGGCCACAACCTCAGAGATCAGAGATTTCCACGTGGCAGTAGAAGGAGGGTCATCACTGACCCACTTCACCATGATAGCTTGCCAGCACTAAAACCAAATTGAACCGCTTCCTCGTGATGTGTAAGAGAGTCCGGGACTCTCCCAAGCAGACATGAAGTGGATTTGCTGACACCTGTTGACTTATTGCTGTACTGATGTTTGCACATACTGCTTTCCAGTAAAACTGAATTTTGTTGCATTCCCACAAGCAATGCATGCTGGTACCTACATGAGTTTTACATTTGGGACAATTTAGTGAAATTCCTGCTTTATATTATTCCTTATCCCATACATAGGTATCTATATGTTTGAGCATTGTACACCCAGATGTTCTTAACCATGCAAGTCTGTCAAACTTAATATCTCTCTTTGCTCTGTGTGGTCCAGAAACAATGTCTCTAACAGGTGAGAGTCATTTGTTCCAGTGAGTTGGCTTTCTTATAAACATAATCTCTGACCTGTAAGTATTTCTGGGGGATCCAATTTTCAGACTCCTCCACTTCCTCAATGCGGTCCAGAGGAAGCTGGAACTCTTCAGGCATTTCACATGGGAGTGGAGGGTCTGCTCTCGTCATCAGAACACTGACACTTGAAGCTATCGATGACTGTCGCAGCAGCATGTTCAATTCTGGAGTTACAAGAATGTTTAAAATCCACAACATTTTTAGTTTGTCCACATAATATGATCTGAGTTTGTATGAAATAATGTAGAATGAATGTGCGCAAACTTTCACCCACCTGAAGTGCGCATCGGGCCACCACTCTGTCCAACTCTAAACACCGGCTTAAGAATACAGCTGGTTTCTTGCACAGGGAAACGGAGCATGGAAGAGTTTGAAATTTGAATCCCACCATCATGGCAGTTCTGATGGCCAGCAGATGGTTATTGATGTGTTCATTTATGAGTCCATACAGTTTGTTTTTATGCCCTGAAACCAGATGTGCGTCTATGTCGCACCCTGAGATTTGAGGTCGTCCATGTAGTGATGACAGTCTGTACCTGAGAAAGTCGGACTGACAATGAGAAAGAGCATCAAGGGAAGAATGAGAGCAGAACCAAATAGAACAGAAAGTTTAATTATTGTCAATTATTTAAACAAACAAACAAAAAAACATTTTAATGTACACTCAACAAAATATAAACTTTCAAATTTTGTTCACTTGCCAAGTCCATCCACCTGGCGGGGGGCATATTTAGATGCTGATTGAACAGCATGACTATGACACACGAGTTTTAGACAGATGTCTGAGAATTTGGCAGTACATCCAACCTGCCTTCAGACCACATGTAATCACACCTGCCCATGCAGGAGTGCCACATCTGGCCTCCTCACCTTGCAAGATCATGTGAGACCAGTTGGAGACCAGCCACCTGAACAGCTGATGGAACAGCTGGTTTACACAAGACAAAGTGTCAGAAACCATCTCATGATGGTGATAGCAACATATAGATAGCAGCTGGATAGAGTTAAAACCTTATCAGTGGAGCAGGGGGTGTTATCATTCTCCTTTGTTGGTAGGTTCTGAATGTGAATAGCTGAAGGAAAACACACACTTATTCTGGTGAGGCACTGACTTGTAGGTTTATAATTAAAGAAAGGAGCACACAGAGGCATGACTCTAATGCAGTCCTATGTTTTTATGTTCTACAGGTCAATGTTTCAGGACATTGTCTTCTTCAGCATAAAGTCAGCAATCCGTAACTTGTACAGGTGTTACAAATCAGAGTTCACAGGCCATCAACATGAACTTTAAACAGAGTCCATAGGGACGTCATTAATAGCCCGAAAAGACCTCCAACAACCACATACACATGTCCAACAACAGGTCATATGGACTTGCTGCAGAGTAGAATTCACAGAGCAGAATGTGTGTTTATGATTAAACATCTGCAGGAAGAGTTAAGTTTCAATGACAGAAGTTCAACAATGAAAAAAGAAGAACAGCAGAGAAGAAGTGATTGGAAGAGGGAGAACATTTCTGTCTCAAGACATAATGGTGAATATTTCATGTACTGATGGAATTCATGCTGTGGAAATGTTTATTATACTGAACTTATCATGACAGCCATTTGTTTGTATGAACTGGACTTTTCTTTCTGTCCTTATATTTCAATATCTGTAAGCGCCCATATTAAAATGTCCAACTTCGCAGCAGAAATGGCTGCTTTAATTGGCAGGTGATCTTTAGATTAGCCAGGAGGCAGAAGAAGTAGGACTGCTAACATGGTAGCGGCCAGCGGCACATATTTTGACCTTTAAAACGCCACTTCAGAAACGTACGGGTGACGTCATACATACACTGTCCATTCTTTATCCTCGTCATTGGCTCCAGCTCATTATTTTCTTCTTTTATATGTAAAATACATATTTGTAAAATTATTACCTTTGGATTTGGGACTGTTGGTTAGATCACACCATTTTGAGATTTGGAAAATTGCGAGACGTGTTTCTTTCTATTTCCTGGCACTTTTAGATAAAACAATGAATCAAGAAAATAATCTGCAGATTAATTGAGTGGTTTAATCATTTTCCAACTGCACTGATTTGGGTCGACACTGTGCTCCAGCCAAGCCACTCTTAATACCAGTTATGCCACTGAGATACTGTTTAACTGGTGTCAATTATCATGACTGACAACTTCCCTTTCATATAGAGGCATGGTATATAAAAGTCATATAATTTTTTTCTCTTTTTTTGCCTTTTAATTTGAAATAATCACTGAGTACTACTGCTTCACATTTCAGGAAGAATGACTGTACTTTTTATTCAACTGTAAAAACTGTAGTTAGTATAATGTAATGAGATAACAATTTGGAAATGATTATTCTGAGTGAGTACTTTTATTTTGTATTTTTTAAGAATATCTCGTTGATCAGTATTATACTATTATTATTAATACTGGTCTTACTAAGTTTGAAGGAAAATATCTGGATACTTCTACCACCACTGCACACTGCTCTCTGACACGCTGTGGTGTGAGGTAGTTTCACCAGAACTCAGTGCACACGATGAAGAAATCTAATTAAGGGAGCGTTTCTATCTCCTCTTCTTCATTTCTCTGTGTTTGAAAGGCACAGCGCGCTCAGCCTGTCAGTCTTGACAGATTTTGTTCCTAAACTGGCTCCCATTGTATCATGTTGTCACATGATGAAATAGAGACTTGACACTGGACAACATCAACATACATAGTACCCAGCAATCATCATTACATCATTGCATATCTGTATATGATAAAAATACCAAAGGAAAAAAAAGAAATGATTCATTTTTTATATTGTATTTATGGTTTTTACAGTTTATATGATTTTGTTATATTATTGATTTCGAGTTGATGAGTGTGTGTGTGTGGCAGGACAGGGACAGAAGTCTGCCACTGAACACACTCCTCTGCCCAGTCAGCCTGCTGTGCAGAAGGTGGTGGGTGTTGGATGACACTGTATTAAATTAGCCTGTTCTAAAACAATTAAATGAACCTATAGACAACAAATATATTATGATTTAATCCCATAACACTGTGATATCGTGCTTAAAATGATCTCATGCATCATTCTCATAATATTATGACATCACGCTCAACATCGTTTTTTTTCTTCCAGCAGAGGTTCTGCTATTCAGTTGTACAATCTAATAATTGCACAGTATAAACATGAACAGTCTCAGAATAAATCATTTGAGCAGACATTCAGTTGCTTTTTGTACACTAAAGGACAGTGCATTTCTACTACCTGCAGATAATTTGGCTATTATTGTATATTAGTATTATTAAACCAATTTTGTATATTTACTTACTTTTATCTATCTATCTATCTATCTATCTATCTATCTATCTATCTATCTATCTATCTATCTATCTATCTATCTGTGGTTTAGTGCAAAAAGCAGAGCTCTTCTTATTCAGAATCACTTCTTATTCAGAACTGTCAGGATTATGTCAGGATTATGCATATATGACTTTGGATACAAAACAAATACTTTGTAGGATTATAGATTCATTAATAGTAATAATAAAAACAGAAATAACAAACGGTGAGTGAACTGACAGGAATAAAATCCTATGCTTATGAAACTATGAAAATATAAGTGTCATTAGAATCCTGCTTAGTCTTAACATATATACATATTATAATTCGTTTTTTATATTATTGTCATTTCAACATTTTTCCTTTAAATGTTGGGTTGAGTTATAATCACAGAAGGTGAATCTCGTGTGTTTTAACTTTGTGTGTGTTAAGAAGGAAAAAAGAAAAAAAAGGGACTGAAGGAAGCAGCGGGGAAGGAAAGGAGACAAGGGCGCCGCTCGACAGTGTTGGGTCGCGGCCTGCTGTATTCCTTCGACTCTGTTCACCTCCATTCACACAGTAAATAAAAGCATGGAGGCTCTGACTCTCGGGATCTAACACCGAGCAGCGGGGGGTAAAGACACTGCCGCATGCGCTCTCCCTTTCACCAAAACACACAGGAAGGAAGCGGGACAGCGCCGAACGCTCCGCCACTTGGATTGAAGTCATTTTACGTGGAAGAGAGGATTGTAGCTGGCGACAGGAGCGGGGGGCAGCCCGCCGTGCTGAGCATGAAGCGGGCGGCTGTAGTGGCCAGGCACAATGGCCTCGTCTCTCCGCTGGGGAACAACAACTCCGGGGCTTCGAGCATCGTCTCGCCGCCCCAGACGAGAGCCACCAGTATCTCCGCTTCTGCCGACACTGGCACCGGCGTCGGGATGGACGGCCTGCTGGATTTCTCCAAAGGCCCCACCGTCAAAACCGAGCTGGTCTGCAAATGGATTGACCGAACTTCTTCGAGACAGAGGCTTGGGCGGACGGCGACATCCGTCTGCGACCAAACTTTCAGCTCCATGCACGAGCTGGTGGACCACGTCACCACCGAGCATGTAGCAGCGGGGCTCGAGACCCTCAGTCATGTCTGCATGTGGGACGAGTGTATGCGCGGCGGGAAGGCGTTCAAAGCCAAATACAAACTCATCAACCACATTCGCGTGCACACCGGGGAGAAGCCGTTTTCATGCGCATTTCCCAACTGCGGCAAGATGTTCGCACGCTCCGAGAACCTGAAGATCCACACGCGCACGCACACGGGTATGGTTTCATGATTGTGTGACTGCACGCACAGAGCTGTGATAACACCATTACAATGTTTAACTCCGCGTCATCGGCAGCCCCTGACACACACACACACACACACACATACACGGAGAAGAAAGAGGTTAACAGAGATTGTTCCCAGTCTGCTAGGAATCCCCTCCATGTTTACGTAGGCTCAGTTCAGTACCCCTTCGCATCCGCCCTTCGCTGCTCCCTTGTTTCCTTAGAGGAATCACAGGGTCCAAACCGCAGCTGAGGAGTCATGCAAGGTGACAGGAGGCGGCTGGAGGAAGCAGCTGGATTATGAGGGCAGGATCAGATTGATTAGATGTGTGCAGCAGAGATGAGAGGCTGAGGCACATGGATGTAATAAAATGATAAAAATATATAAATAAGATTCTAAATAAATGATAGTTTGCAGGAATTGTGTTTTTCAGTTTAGTCAACCCAGAGCTGCGTTCTACTCACACAGTGCTATGCTGTGATTAATGGTGTATAAATAATATTCTTCTATATGTTTAATATAGATTGATTATAAGTCATTGATTAGAGCAACTCTTGGGTTGCCAGGTTGTGAAAAATCCCTGTTGTCTTTTAGTATTATTGGACGGCAACTCGACAGAGCACTGACCCATTCAGTAACAACTGAAGACTTGATGAATGCTTTAACTAACTAACCAGTCTGAACTCAGATGAGTTAAATTGTTGGTTTATTAGAAAATAAACTGTACAAAGCAATAAATAAATAAATCAGCCGTGGGGAAGTTGTTCTTGTCAGTGACTTTAAACAGATCTATAAAACTATAATAAATGATTTAATACATTTGATAAACCCATTCATTATGTAATAAACGCTCAATACAATCTGATTTTTAAATGAGGAAATACAAACTAGACGTACTGAACAGATCTCTGATTGAAACACAAATGTGACCTGTCATTTTATTTAATGTCCATCTCTAACAGAAATTACCCGTTCTACATTTAAACCTGCAGCTTCAGTATGGGCTAATATCGTCCCATAACTGAACTTTTATTCATAACCCAGAGCGCCTCTGTCACATTAAAGTTAGGTTTACCAAGCGTTTGTCTCTAATATGGACCGTGTTCCAGTACTTGACATTTCGATCACATGTCTGTGTCTAACATCTGTAAGCAGGGCGACATCCTGAACTGACGCTCTGCTCTTCTCTTCCATCACATCTCCCTCATAAACCACCATATTTCCACAAAGTAATGATATAGATAATGAGACTTATCTTTTTAAATGGTTTTATATTATATATAACAAAACATATTTTTATAGGCTGGTGTGTGTTTGCCTGTGGTCTTCTTTATATATATTTATATCTCCTTATAGTTTTTTTTAAAAATATGCACTCCCTGTTTTTGTTATAGTTTCAGAATATCAGCCCAAAACGACAAAATGAATTAGAGGAATTCAATCTTGCTGTTGTTTTTTTGAAACTGAATAGTTTCCCCTTTATTTCCTCTGTAAACATTTCAATTATTTCACGATCTCTGTAAACATCCATCTATTATCTGTAACCACTCATCCTCATCAGGGTCACGGTGGGCTGGAGTCTGTCCCAGCTGACTTCAGGCTAGAGGCGGGGTACACCCTGGACCAGTAGCCAGCTCATCACAGGGCACATAGAGACAAACCTGTGTAAACATTTTACTATATATTGTTATATAAAATATTATTATTACTATTATTAATATAGTAATTGTTATACAGTGTCAAACTATCTGTTGGCTGCAGGAAGGAGAGTTCTAAATAATAGCATAGTGATCACTTTTTTTTTCAGCTCATGTCACTCAGTGAATTGGTTTTGTTTTCCAACATACCATCCTCATCATATATCTGTAAACTGCATATAAACTACAAAAATGGCGGACCCCCTTCTCCTTTAAACTTTTATCACCTGTCACAGTATAGAACTCACATTTAGAAAAGTCCCACTTTGATATGTAGAGAAACAAAAACCAGAAGGTTTGCATGGTTTACCGTTGCATTTATATTGAACATTACTCAGTTCTTCATGGATCTTCATACAGGACACCATGTTATAAACCCAGACACCAACATTACAAAGTTTTCTTCCAGTTTAAGACAATGAGTCACTTTGCATGTCTTAACTTTGAACTGTTAGGTTAAGATCAGGGGTGCGCAAACTTTTTCCCTTGAAGGACCAAAACTGGAAATTCATAGTGGGCCAGGGGCCACAAGCAAACGCCTGTTGTATTGTAAAGATGCAAAATGCTACTAAGATCCCAAGTTCCCTTAATTAACTGACTGAAGTCAAACCATACTTTGGCCTGCGGGCCCACTTTTAGCAGTGAAGTGAATTAACATTTTCATGGGTACGAAAAGAACATTTACTACTCGAGATTTCTTGTTCATGATCATCTCCATCTAAAGCTCTTTTACCTGAACACGGCCAACCATAAAAAAGACTTTCTTCTCAGCCCGTTACATTCAACACTCCACAGGTCAAATTGCACTCAGTGGCAAAGAATGGTGTGTGTGTGTCTTAACATGTGTGAGTGGTGGACAATATGTGGTGGAGTGTTCCTTCAACTGTACCAATATATTTGGGCCCAGTGTTGACTGTGATTATGGTGAATGTGATGTCTGTGTTGCAGGCGAGAAGCCGTTCCAGTGTGAGTTTTGCGAGCGACGCTTTGCCAACAGCAGCGACCGGAAGAAGCACTCGCAGGTCCACACGGCCTCCAAGCCCTACGACTGCAAGGCCATGGGCTGCACCAAGTCCTACACCCACCCCAGCTCCCTGCGCAAACACATGAAGGTTCACGTCAAGTCGTCACCTACCTCCGAACCCCAGGACGCGTACGACTCCATCCCTCATCAACTCCAACAACCTCATCAGGGTCTCATCGAGCCCCTCGACCTTAAAATTAACCGCCTCTCTCCATCACTTGTCAACAAAAACGCTCACTTTCCTCTTCTGTCCAATCACGAATTGGACATCAGCTCGGCCAGCGAAGTGGGCCATAAGTTGCTGCTGCGGAGTTCGTCTCCAATGACGATGCCTCTGGATCTCTCTCTGTCAGGCCTGAAGAGTCAGCTGGCCCAGAAACAGCAGAGCGGCAGGACCCAACGGAGGAGCCAGCGCTCAGTCAACCCAGCCTTACCTCAGTTGTCTAACATTAAAGAGTGGTATGTCTGTACCAGGACTACAGCACCACACTTCCCTCTACTTCACCCGGACCACATCAAATCAGAACCTAGTGATGACGAGGAGTACGTCACGTAGGATGAAGGGACTGGTGCATTTGGACGTGAAGATCAGACGTCATATACTGTCAGAGCCGGGTCAGGCCAGAGGATGCTCCGTGGAATCATAATTGCTGTAATTTTCCAGAACCAGCAGTTGGATGGTTCAACATCAGTGGCCCTTCTGAGATGGAGAATTCTGTGATCAGATTGGAGGTTTTACTCCGTCTCAAAATACAAAACTCAGCTTGGACATCGTCACTATCTGTGGACCAAAAGCAATGTTGCCAGAAGGAATGTTTGGCATAAAACTGCAGTGTTAGCTACCTAACCTGAACTAACAGAGGGGATAACGTTGTACAAATGGACCAGGGAATGTTGGTGACTGCTCTGCCTGCTGTTAAAGAATATGAAGAGAGTGTGTGTGTACATGATGACCTCTGTAGAGAGACAGATTATTGACCAGTTTATCTAAGAGCTCCACCTAGATGAAGCAATTTCAAGGGCTAAATTGACACTGATGGAAAGTGGTTAATGTTAACCTGAGCTCGCGGTAGCACTGTCCACATGGTAACAGAGGAGGTCCAAAACAGCAGCCACATATAGGGTGGAGGCAAGTGTGGACCTGTTAAGGCCTCAGTATGCTTTAAACCAGGGGTACTCAACTCAGCTTTGCTTGGGGGGCCACTTTTGATTATTTCTAATGAATAAACATCAGGATGGTTGATGTGGCAGAATAAGACGACGGCTTCAAAGTTGTTCTCTTCTCTTCTCTTGCCGTGCTGTCAGGCAGGAATGCTGCACTGAAGCTAGCATGTTGTGACTCGTGGCGGTGCCTGATATTAGTAACCCTGCATACATAAATTGTCATTTAGGATTCATGAGGTGATAAAATGAAGGCAAATTCATCTGTCCATTGTTCATTGAATTGCCTGTTTTGATCATCAACCTTTTGTCCTTGTTCTTATTCGTCAGGAGACAAATCCAGTCGCAGCAGGTCAGGGTGTATGTGAACGTTTGTCACTTTGACACGCTGATAGGTTAAAATACAACTTCAAGCACCAGCCAAGGGTCATTATTGATCATTTACTAATTGGTATCAGCAAACAAATGTTCATAATTTATTGTGACATGGAAAAAGGTCAGCAGGCCACCTGGCACTGTAATGCAGGCCTTAAATTGAGTATCACTGCTTTAAACAAGCTGGTTCGTACAATGTCAGAAAGTTCTAAAAAATTGTTGGAAGCAGCTTATTCCGTCGTCCAGAAGGGTTTTTAAGATCTGACACGCACTTTGTTTGAAGCAAACTGAGGCCTTCACTAACGAACCATTAGTAGTAACTTGTTCAGAAGTGTTTCATGTGATCACGGTCCAATCCAACACAGCAGCCAGCAGTGAAGCTGCAGTTTGGACTCTGGTGGGACTGATGTTGCTTTGTACTGATCATCAAGTGTTTCCTTAACCTCATCAACTCTGCGGACCTTTCAGTGGGTTAATCACCTGCATCTGTTTACACTCCATTTGTCAAGACCCTAAGGTTACTGAAATGACCATGTATGTCATACCCATATTCCTTTAACATGAAAATGTGTATTAAATGAAGACATCTGGTATTTTCCCTTTGATTGAGTGGTGCAGTCATAAAACATGGCATCTTAGATTTGAATATTTACTCAATGTGAGCATCCTGTTCAAGGAATCAAGGAAACAAGCTGAATGTATTGTGTAAGATTGTGATACAGCTTGAAAAAAATCTATGTTTGAAGTTACTGCAAATGTGACTTTTACCAGTGTACATTATCCATCCATTCATAGGTGATTTCAAGCTGGATTTGAACCTGGGACATAAGGAAACCTACCTGAAGACAGTTTGTACAATGACACAGGATTTAAATGCTATTTTAAAGGAAGGTTACGGTGTGTTACAACCCAGGGGCCAGGTGTATAAATGATACATGTGCACAAAAAGCGTGCATGCACCATTTCCACACACAAACTGGTGTCTATCAAAGGAGAATGTGCGAACCTCACAAATACTTCACCAGGTGTTCACACGGTTTTAGCCGCGGTGGCTGCAGCTGATATATCACAGAGTGAAATGTGTTTGTTTAGGTTGATTTCCATCTTCATTGATTGTCTCATTACTTTGCAGTTCTGTAAAGTGTCACTCAGAGACACATTTATAAACTTAATCTTAAATTATTTATGAGTGATGACTTGTGAAGTATTTTGTAAAGTATGATTCGATATGAGCTCTATAAAAAATCATTCATCATTCTTCAGGCGGTGAACAGCATAAGTACGTGTTGAAATAAACAGCCGCAGAAACAGGCATAATGACAGCTGCTCTGGTGCTGTTGGGAAAACGCACAGATGCGAAACCTGAGTTTCACACAAGTAAAATTGCACTCACTTAGCAGGCGATTCTACATCAATTCACTGCAAACTGGGGTTAAAAATAAGGCTAGTGTATGTGCGCCTGTTTCCATGGAGATTGGGATTCATAAAACAAAACCCCATGTATCTGCGGCTTTATAAATCAGACATAAAGAATGCATAATTATGTCTTTGTGCGTACATAGTTTTAGCCATGAATCAACAGTGGGGTTGCAACAGTATAACAGTACGGTACAATGGTACGCTATAATGGTACGGTATAATTGCTTCAGAAAATATCATGATATACAGTATCTTTTTTTCTTTGAACAACTGCATTATTATAATTTCACAAAATATTATGTTCTATATCTTTTTTAATGGTAGAATGTACACAGTATGATCATACCATGATATATTGTGATATTGGTATACTGCTGCAACCCTCATCTACACAGTTTTATGCACCTGGCTCCTGGTCTTTAAACCAGAGCAAAACTGAAAGTGAGCACACCAGGATGCCTCTAGTAATACTTCATTGCACAGGTAAACTGGGTGCACAACTACAGTAAGTACAGTAGGTCAAAGTTAAAGCAGGAAGTGGGTCTGCAAGCTGAGATTGGTGTTCACTAGGGAAAGTTTTGGGAATAATTGTACTGTTCTTCTTTGTTTCCTCCTCCAACACATTTTGGTCACCATGTTCCCGAGATATTGGTGAGTACATAACTAATAATGAAGAAAAAGTCTAAAGATAATACATGAGTTGAATGAAACTGAAAATGACCCTTTAAACATTGGAAGTGATTGGATGAGAATTGTGTCAATTTTATGAAATCAGTCTGGAGGTCTACAGTAGACAGGGTACACGGACGTGTATCCTGCAGAACAACCTTGGAGAGCAAGGACAGAACTGTGTCATTTCTCCAAAGCAATAATGTGGAGATATGAGGTCCTGGGTTCGAATCCCCCCGGGTGGGGTCTTTCCGTGTGGATGTCCTCTCCATATCAGCGAGGCATTTCTCTCACAATCCAGACACATACAGGTCGGACCAAGGCGTGAGTTTGAATGGTTGTCCGTCTATGTTAGTCGTGTGTAGGGTGGACATTGCACGCGTCCTTCTTGCCACATGGCACACGTTTAGGTTTGAATTATTTATAAGTGATGAATTTGATCATGCTTTTTACATTCTAGCCATTATTTCCTCATATTACTGATTTCATTTGATGCTGAATTGTAAAGTATTTTGTCTGTCTGTCACTAATTAATCACCCATCTGTCATTTAATAATGATGATGACTGAGATGATGGTTTACAGGTACATGCCATGACTGTAGTATGGGCGCTATAACCAGTCAAAGCTGTGTGTGGTGACACGTGTAATGGTCAGCTGTATGGATGGATATTTACTGCCTGCTCAGATCGTTCACAATAAGCTTCTTCTAAAGTTCACGCAGACTTCACATTTTTCAGCAGCCATAATCAATCTGCATGTCCCAACACTGGACTGAGACCAAACCTGCCACATAAACCAGCCCGAAGAGTTTACAGAAGAAGAAGAGCATCATGAACTTTGGTGTCAGACTCATAAAGAACTCGGTCGTGGTCCTTAAGCTAAAAGATAGGGAGTCACAAACAAACCGAAGCAGTAGTATACAAGTTAATACAAGTATATTTATGTTTTTCTTTTAATTATTATGAATAAAATATGTTGTAGCCTACATTACTGGGTGGAGGCACTAGCAAGTTTCTGATAGGTTACTTACTAATGGTGAGTAAAGTTGCATTTTTAGTGCAGGTCCACTGGTTTACAGCATGAGTCGTGCAGTCTTCACAGAGCAATACAAAAAAATCTATAATGAATTTCTCATTGAAGTGTTTTTCTCATGAACAAGAAAATGTAATTTGTTAAATAAACCATTTAAATCTAAACAACTTATTATTAGTCTTTTATTAAGCACACATAGCAGGCGGCATCCACTGTGAGCTTCTTAATCACTCTTTCCATATCCAGCCAGGATTTTAAATAATGAGGTTTCATTTATTTTGCTGTTTTAGTTTGTTCTAGCTTCCAATAACCAGTAGAATAAAAGTTATTCTTTGTAGCTAAACACATTTTTAATAGAAATGTTACAAAAAATATGTACATAGAAGCAAATTTTAAAACAACTAGATGGGGAATTATTTACCATTAATTTAATTTTATTAAATACATCATCTGCTGGGCGGCACGGTGGAGCAGTGGTTAGCACTGTCACCTCACAGCAAGAAGGTTCCTGGTCCCTCGGATTGGCTACCTTCCACAGTCCTAAGACATGCACTTAACAGGTTAATTGGTGACTCTAAATTGGCCGTAGGTGTGAATGTGAGTGTGAATGCAGCCAGTATACAAGTACAATTTAGTGATTTAGTGATTATTCCTGACATAAGTTGAAAGCAGTACCTGAAATAACAACATCAATGTCCTCAGTCAGCTGCCTGTGTGTCATCATGTGAGCAGCACTAGTGATGTAGGGCTGAATTTTAAGGTGGGATGGGACACATGAAATTCTGCGTTGATACAGCGTTAAATAAAGTATCAGAGCTCTAACTGCAGCATAATTACAATTGAGTGTGTTTTTCTAAATCACTTGTTCCCATCATACAGTTTGTGGTTCCCATGTAAATCTGCCTGGTCGTGACATGATTCATGGGACGGGAACAAATAAAATAAAATAATGTTTGTAGTAGCGGCTATCCAGCGCAACAATTAGCCGCCGAGAGGATAATGTAGGGTGATCTGTCCGACACGCTATGTCCAAACAAAACATCTGTCCGTAGCTGCTTGCTGTTGCTTTGATTGTTTTATTGATAAACACACGTACGGGAGTTGACTTACAGAATTCTCTGTAGATGTTGTGGCACAGATTGCGGTGAACAGAAAATCCCGGCACCCCACTCACCCCCTCTCTATTGCAAACAAAACTACAAACAGGTACAGGTGATTTAAATTACTACCGCTACGCCCTGGTGACGCACACACACACACATACACACACACTTCCACACAAACCCACACACGCACACACGCGCGCGCGCACACACACACACACACACACACACACACACACACACACACACACCCTCCTACTGGTGACTGAGTGACAGGCATGCAACCCAAATACATCCCTTGCTCCTACAATGTTATTTCAGACTTTCCTCTAATCTTACTGAATATTTTTACTTCTTCAGGACTCCAGGATAATCTTTGTATGTTCGTTAATCTTCTTTCATCAGTGAAACAAGTGGGGAGGGGGAAGAAACATTTTTTGGCAGGTGAATTCTTCTTTTTTATCAAGATCAAATGTTTGTTGTTGTAATATTAATTTCAGCCACAAGAGGGTGCAGTGCACGTTTATCGCATGTTCTAAATCAGGGGCGATCAAGAGCCAATTCAATTTTTATAACATCCTTCGAGAGGCATACTAAATTATTGAACACATATGTAACACTAACCTCAATGCAACAGTTGGAACTGCTTCTCTTTGGAGAGGCGCTTGATGTCAGATGGGAGTGATCATGATGCTACTCGCAGCTGGTTTTAGAGGTTTGGATTAGTCAGTCTTGAGAGGAACTGAGTCTTTGAAAAGAAATGCTCACAGCAGTAAGTTGTCCCAGATAGAAACACAAACTTCAGGACATGTCACTTCAGAATGGGACATACATACAGTTTATAAAACTCCAGAGGAGGGATGTTGTTGCTTTGGCTCAGGAGGTAGAGCAGTTCGGTCTCCAGCTGCTGTTCTTGGGCAAGACACTAAACAAATTTCTCCAGAGTGAGGTGAGGTCAGCACCTTGCATATACTGATTTATTCATTCTGATTGACTCCACTTCTCTACTCTCTGTCATGATAATTAGCCGTTAAGCTGCTGTTAATAACTCCCTGTAGTTGTTAAAAAAAACAATGTAAGGAATAACATTCCACTTTTTTTTATTATCGAGACTGAACATAGATCAAGAAGAAAGCAGTCTGTAGGATTTAGTGGCATCTAGTGATGTCGTTGCGGATTGCAACCCTCTCAACTCGCCCTTCTATTCCGAGCATGAAAGAGAACTATGATGGCTCCAAAAAAGTGAAAGCTCCTATCTAGAGCCAGTGTGTAGTTTGTCCATTCTGGGCTACCGTAGAAACATTGTGTTGGAACCAATGGCTGAAGTGAAGCCAGTGCCAAAAACTGCAATTACTTGAACATCCACTTGAGGCTGGCTCCAGAAGTGAGTCAGTGTCCATAGGCCCGCATGTTAAAATGTCCAACTTCACAGCAGAAATAAACATGTTTACAGCCTGGTACAAAAAACAGTTTTGGTCTCTATAGCTAATTTCCCCGTTCATGACAACTGTACTGAGGGTGAATTTTTATACAACTCACCTGTTCAAATTATATTAAGGTTTAAAGTTATGCAGAATTAACAGCATGGCCGCTTTGATTGACCATTAGTAGTGCCATTGCAGATGGCTTGTTTGAGCAACCAGGCGTCATTCGACCCGCCTCAGGTCTGCTGATGACCCATGTCTTTGCTGATTTTTATATTAGCTGGGAGGCGAAAGAGACAGGACAGCTAACATGGCGGCATTCAGAGGCTACGTATTCTGAGCTTCAAAATGGAGAAACCTGTGGGTGACATCACACAGCGCCCATTCTTTATTCTTTTCACTGTCATTGGTTTGAACAGGCCGGACTCTGTGGAAGAGGATCTGTGATTATTTTATTCCATGTCAGCCCCCCCCCCCCCCCCCCCCCCCCGCAATGTAGGTCTACATATGGGCCTTCACAATTATAATCAGTTTTTCCATTAAACATAGCACTGTCATTACACAAAGCAGTGACACACAGAAAACATTTTAGTTACCAACTTCACAACTATTGCCACACAAAGATAAATGCACACTCACATATATATATATATATTTTTAAGTATGACAGATGAAGGTTTTCAATAAAGTTGAGAGGGGGGAAAAAATGGAGTTGACGCCTCTCTCTCTCCACCACTCAGGTCTCTCCAAAGCTATAACGTCATGACGTCAGTGGCGTGTTTGACGGTCACAGTGGAGCAACATGGCGGCGCACAGACTCTCTCCATCACTGAACAGGCTGCTGTTCACCGGAAAGGTGAGCTGTCTACCTCCACGCGCTGACTGTGCACAGCGCGAGCTCGTCCCAACCAACCGACAGCTGCGCTGTCCTTATAACTGCGCGCGAGCGACATGTTAGCATAGTCCATAACGTGCTAATGACAAACAGGACAGGGCTGGAGGTTCACGACGGAGCACGGAAAGATAGCACACACACACACACACACACACACGCCCCAAACTTATCTAGTTAATGATAACAGACAGCTAAGACAGCTACCCGCTAATTAGTCACACTGTTAAAATAGTCAAAATGAGAGTTTAAAGTAAATAATGGCGTCCAGTGTTTGTTTTGTTAGAGAGAGTTTAACTTTGACATTGTCTCAGACAGACTGTGCTCCAAACGGGTGCATGAAATAACCTATATGCTCTGCTTTGTACATAACGGCTAAAAGGTGAATATGAAATGTAAAATATGAGGCATGAATTTTATTTATCAACATGACACTTCTTTGTTTCTGACTACTGACTTTATCTGTCGTTGACTCTGGACCACTATGAGAAACGTTATAAACTGAGCCCCGTTTTATGTCAAGTAATCACTTGCATTAGCAAGACATCCCTGGATCTCTTGATAGAGGTCCAGCTTTTTTTTTGACTGGGAGTCTCATTCTTGAACGGATCAGCCCTCCAGTGGCCCCCCGTGACTCACAATGGTGTGTGGGCCCTTTTAGAGTGGGCACCACCTGTTTGTGGTACTTTGGTTAAACACTAATTTAACAGAAAAAATTCAAGCACACTGGTTCACACTCACTCTGACATAGCATGGGTGAGCCTGCATGCTGAGGCAGCGTTTGTGCATGTTGTTTTTTCTGCAGTCTAAATCACTGGCTCTCAAACTGTGGTATAAAACAAAATCTAAAATATCAATTTTTTTAATGAAACTATGCTGGAATGTAATTTAAAATAAGTAAAATATAAACATTTATTATATAAATTTAAAATAAAGCTGCCTCCTGTTGGAACAATCATTATGTTTCCATAGGAGGTATGAGAAGTTTGAGAAACGCTGGTCTAAATGAATAAGAAACACTGCAGATGGTTTGTGGAGTGCAAACCAGTTTACTTTCACTGATACAAATGTCATATTTCTTCACTGCTCAAGGTTTATTTGTTTACATCTTATCATAAGTGGAAAAGAATCCTTTAAAATCATTAAAAAAAAAACTTTCAAAAACACCCTTTCTCTATTAGACAATAACATATAGATAAGTGCTTTAAGATGACTACATTTAGTTTGACTTAAATATTAATGTTGTCTCTGTTACAAAAGTGAGAACACTTTGTTTGGTTTAACATTAGTTAAATTATTAAAAACACATCATAACATGACTTTTATCATTCAGCATAACAGAGGATGTTGTAGTTGACATTGTTAATGAGATCCATGTTTTGGGACAAAATTATAGTTTGTATTGTAATTGATTTTTATTATGAACTTTCTTTATATGTTATATGTATGGCAATGATTTACATTTTTATTCTTTGTATTTTTTAACAGTTTTCTTTTTGTTGGACAGTCAGATTGATTACTGAATGACATTTTCAAACTCAGAGCCTCAAAAACTCACAATATTCACTGTTAATACATTTCTGTATCAACATTATGGAAAAATAGATTGATTTAGTTCTTGAATATATTTAGCATGTAATAAATATCAGGACACAAAATGTGCCTTGTCTTTGACCCGTGCCCTGTAGCAGCGGGTTGCACACTGGCCTATTGTTCCATCCTCAATAGATCCACAATAACTCTGCAGTCCTGGTTGTGTTGGGTAGCCCAGGCCTCTGTGGTCGAGTTAGCACTGTAGCATGCTAACCTGTCATTTTCAATCATTTCATTATGCATACTGCCATCGCTCGTATTGCTAATGAAATAACCACTCCATGAATTTATTAATAAACACCATTTAATTTATTGTTTTAGTTAAACAAAGGGTTTGTTGACGAGCTCCTGGTTAAAAACAGGTGGTAAAGCTTTAGTGTTATGTAAAATACAAATACTTAAATACTTTACACCAGGTGTGTACACACACAACATGTGTTCTCCTTCCACCACTCGGCCAATCCTTACAACACCCTGAGACATACCACTTACAAAAACATTTGTTGTATGTAATGCTGCATAAAATGAAATGATACTGTACCCTAATAGATTATCTGTTTTGCAGTATGCCGTATTCCAGTCCAGATGTTGTGCACTGCACAGCAATGTTAAATATTCCACCACCTACAATCCTAATGAAAAGGTAATGCACACACTTCTCCTGTCTGTTTGACTGTAACCATTGATGTGTTCAACCATCAGCTGTTGAGACAAAATGTGTACATTTAATAACTGCGGAGCAGGATGTGATTGATGATTTAGATGTGTCATTGTCATTCCTGAAACCAAACGCCTTGCTCAGGAGTTGTGGTTAAAGAAAGTATTTGTGTTGCTAGTCTTCTTATTGACAAATAGGTGCAGTCCTTGTTGTATCAATGATAAACAGATCACATCTGTCTGCTGTTTCCTTCCACAGACCTTTGATAAGATCCTCATCGCCAACAGAGGAGAGATTGCTTGCAGAGTAAGATTTACACAGATATACAGTGTACTGTAAATAAACTCCAGCTCAAACTGTTGTTGGATCACTATTTAACACCCCAACACATGCAGTACACTCACAGGAGCTTCAGCTCACACCACCTCAGATAGCTTGTAAAGAAAAGCCTACACAGGGCAGATTTTTTAATAGAAGTTATCATCCAGACTACAAATGTTGCTTTGCTGCTTTTCCAACATTTCCACCTTGACTCATAGCCAGCAGTACTTAATGATATAATTCACTCTGTTGTATTTGACTGATTCGACTGTCAGTGTTAACATTGTGTGTTTTTCCTTCAGGTCATCAAGACTTGTAAGAAAATGGGCATTCAGTCTGTAGCCGTTCACAGTGATGTAGACTCCACTGCTGTAAGTTCCCGTCTGCATTCATCCAGTATTTGAATGATTTAGTGGCAGCTACCAGTGAAGTCTGACTGCAACTAAACGAATACTCTTCAACACCTCACTCTCTCCTTCCAAGCATGTAGGAAAAACTCTGACTGTGAAATTCACATAAAAAGCAAAAGGCCACATCTAGATCAGTGTTTGGTTTGTCTGTTCTGGGCTACTGTAGAAACATAACTGCAACAAGCTTTCAGCTGAGGATGGAGTGCAAAAATCTGCAAACAATTTATATCAATTGTTATCATCAATGATGTCTAGTTAGCGCTGAAAGCTAATGTTACTGGCTAGCTAATTTACATCATTATATACATATTCCAGGGTCTCTTTTGAAACGTGTGTTGTATCACTGCCCAAAGTGTGTCATCAAGGATATGTCATGTCTGTATCTCACTTTCTGCTGTTGACATGACATCCTGATTGGACTTCCCTGTGTATGTGCGTATCTAGGTTCATGTAAAGATGGCCGATGAAGCAGTTTGCGTTGGACCCGCCCCAACCAATAAGAGCTACCTGAACATGGAAGCCATCATGGATGCCATCAGAACAACTGGAGCACAAGCTGTAAGCATTTATACGTCTCATTACATTAAGAGACTGTGGTCAATGGCATGCATGACAGTCAGTCAGTCAGTGTGTACTTGATACACAAACTCATCAAAGCTCCTCTAAACAGTGAATCATGTGGCTGCATCTCAGTACACAGAGCTTTGTCAAGAGGTCCACCTATTAAACCTAGTAAAGTGCTCTTTCTCATTGTAAGTGCAAAGATTTCTCTATCAAATCAAATAAAGGATTTGTTTCCTCTGTAAAGGTTCATCCTGGTTACGGGTTTCTGTCTGAAAACAAAGAGTTTGCAAAGCGACTGGTGAGTAATATATAGAGTCAGATACACAGTTATTTTCTCTTGACACACACACACGACCACAAGTTAAAAAAATAATGATAAATATATATTTATTTCAGTTAAATGCCTTTGTTGTCGATTTATTCAAACAGTCTTTGACTCATTTATGATTAGTTTTAGACTCATTAACATTATTAACTTTTGTTGAACGATTAACACGTTGAATGAAATACAGAATGAAGATACTGTAAAACTTTCTGACTTGTCATGGTCTTTTCAATTTTGGTCTCTTCTTGGACTTTGGTTTCGGAGCACATGTGTAACAGTGGAGGGTAAACTGGGAGAGCTTATATAATTGTGACATGGCTCAGCCATTCTGGTGTGAAACACATCCAAGGTGACTCTGTCAGATACTATATAAACAGGAGCTCTCTGTGTGATAACAAGTGTTCTGTGTTTGAATCCACTTAAAGCGGAGAGCAGTGCAGTATGGAAGTTTATTCGTGACCTTGTGAGCAGTCTCAACTCTCAACAGTTGAATGCTAAAATAAAAGTTTATGACTCCAGCTCACATTTAACTTTGCTTTTAATGACCCGGCTCAGATTTTCCTGGTATTTACAATAATGGTTATCAAACCAATAAACCCCAGTATTACATTGTGTTTCATTTTTTTAGGACTTGAGCTCTCTGTTCTCTTTATGATATTATTAGTCTGATGTGGTAAATCTTACAGTATTGTGGTTTTGTTGCTAGGCAGCAGAGGGCGTGACATTCATTGGCCCTGACACGCACGCTATCCAGGCAATGGGGGATAAAATTGAGAGCAAGCTGATCGCTAAGGCTGCTAAGGTCAACACTATCCCAGGATTTGACGGAGTTGTCAAGGTACGAGCACACACACACATGAAGCATACTATACTTATCAATCCACGTATGAAACATTTTTATCAGAACATATTAGTGAGTTTCAGATGAGGACCAACTGGTTGGTTTGGCAAATGCACATCTGGTTAACTGTCTCACCGCTGATAAAGAGCAGCACACATTAAAGCTTGAGCTTTGGGAAACATCTGCGACTGTCTCCTGTGAACAAGACAAGTTACTGTGTTTACTGCTACAGGTGGAGATTTCAGTACTCTGCTCCACCCACAACCTGAGTGATCCAATCAAATCAATCATCACACACCAACAGTTCAGTCAAGAAACATACCTGCTTTGAAACGACGTTCAAAACATGGAGGAGACAGTTGCTGCACAGCTGTCAGTAATGTTTTACTTCTTGATCAGTAACCATAAACCTTCTCTGTGTCAGACTGCTGAGGAAGCTGTGAAGATCTCACAGGAAATTGGTAAGTCCACATTGTAAACACACCGTAGCACTCTATTAGTACACAATGATCTCATACCATTTGACCCCACAAACCTTTCATACAATCTGTGACTCTTGTCAGAGGGCGGTCAGGTTCGTGTGGTTAAAGAATCAACGTTTAGAACTGCACCTTGTTTAACTGATGTTGTTTTTCTCTTTGTGTTTTCACCAGGCTACCCAGTGATGATCAAAGCATCTGCAGGAGGAGGAGGCAAAGGAATGAGGATCGCTTGGAATGACGAGGAGACAAGGTACCGTGTTCTTCTTTCTGTCACACAGCAGCGTCAACCACACATCTTCATTATAAAAATGAAGTACAATGAAGTACAATCAGTACGGGGCTTATTCTGCTTCGATAGTTTACTGTTTAAATGGAATGGACTCAGATACTACTAGCAGAATAATTACTGCTGAATACAAACACTACTCCTGCACTCACTGCTGCTAATCCAACAACTTCAATTTACTGACCTTAAAATACTTCTACAGTTACAACTTAATCTGGTAAATCATCTCCTTCAACGCTTCAGCATGGCTGCTTCACTGTCTACTCGTACCTCAGCTGCTTTTCCTTTTAACACATTATCAGAGATCCAGAAAGACAGGTGCTGGTATCTGCTACATTTCTAACTGCTTTTGTGTGTGTGTGTTTGTGTACTATTATAGGGAAGGTTTTCGGTTCTCGTCCCAGGAGGCAGCATCAAGCTTTGGAGACGACAGGCTGCTCATTGAGAAGTACATAGACAACCCAAGACACATCGAGATCCAGGTAAAACACAGGCAGACATGTCTGATGTCATTTAATACTGACGATGTGCACAAAGGGTGTGAGAGGGGACTCAGGTGTCCCAATTTGGGCTTGCTTAATTTTCCTAATCCTGAACCATGTGAATGCACACACACATTTCACCTTCACTACACTTCATCTACCTTCATCTACACTAACAACTTCATTATGAAGTTAAAACAGGATCTTCAAAATGTGTATACCTTTATTAAAGAGAAAAAATGAAGTATTGACACAGCTGACAGTGCATATCAGAGCAAAAACTGAGCTGTGAGGTCAGAGCCTGCAGAGCTCAGAGATAGGATTGTGTCAAGGCACAGATCTGGGAAAAACTACAAAAAATCT
This sequence comes from Argyrosomus regius, assembly GCA_946959425.1. Classification (NCBI taxonomy): domain Eukaryota; kingdom Metazoa; phylum Chordata; class Actinopteri; family Sciaenidae; genus Argyrosomus; species Argyrosomus regius. Next base: position 24,643,104 of record OX336894.1, read on the forward strand.
GCTGCATTGAAGGTTTCCAAGAGCACAGTGGCCTCCAAAGTTTGGAACAACCAGGACTCGTCCTAGAGCTGGCTGCCCGACCAAACTGAGCAACTGTCTACTAACAGCCTGCATCCAACCTGACAGATCTGCAGAGAATGACACAACTGGCACAACATCCCCAGCATACAGCTTAAATTCTTACACTTAATGTCAATCAGCTGTTTGAACTGTAGTTGAGCATCAACTGTGACAGTAAAAACATGAACATCATGAAATAAATTCCCGTTGACTTTCTTGCAGGTACTGGCTGATAAACATGGCAACGCTCTGTGGCTGAATGAGAGGGAGTGCTCCATCCAGAGGAGGAACCAGAAGGTTGTGGAAGAAGCTCCAAGGTCAGTGAGAAACTGTCTGCTGCACAGGCAAGGTCTACTACAACTACTGTGACGACAGACAACTGACTTTAATGAGGTGGAATTTTAGACTGGAGGCAAGATTTTCATCTCAAGGCTCAATGTGACGCTTCATCTTCTAAACAGTACTGGCAAGTTAAAAGCTGTGGCCTGCAGCAGTGACCAGAGCTGCAGCCTTACAGTACTAAAAATTGTACTTTCCTTAATGTGAGGAATTGTAAATTAGTAATATTTTTTCAGTATCCTGCATGAAAACTGAACTAAAATCTGAATTATCATATTTGTAGTAAGTAGATATGAAGATATCGTGAAGTGATTAGACATGGTAGCAGAGCAGACAACAATCAGCACTAAAGAGAACAAATTTTTACGTTTGTGACTTTTTGGTATGTATCCATCACACTAACTCACTCATTTGTATCTCTGAGGTGAGTCTGAGTGTCTTGTGCCGTGTCCTCTGCAGTACTTTCCTCGACACAGACACACGGCGGGCGATGGGTGAGCAGGCAGTGCAGCTAGCCAAAGCTGTCCAGTACTCCTCTGCTGGCACAGTGGAGTTCCTGGTGGATTCTAAGAAGAACTTCTACTTCCTGGAGATGAACACACGACTACAGGTCAGGATAGCACTGTGTGTGTGTCTGAATGTAAACCCAACTGTCAGAAGTGTGTCTACACATCCTTTTTTTTTCTCCAGTGGATTCAGACCCACACAAGACTTTTAGAAACCTAAAAATATAAGCAAGAAATACCGAGAGGCAAATAAATCAGCCACATGAATAGGAGCAGTCCATTTACTGTTTAGATTACTCATACACATAATGAAACAGTCAGCAGAATACTGATGGAATCTGCTGAGTTAAGTTCTGCACCTCCTAGTGAGAAATGAGGCCAGATAAACGCAGGTCTTCTTCAAGGAACTTAACAGCTAACATGTCAGACAGTGATGCTCTCTTCTTGTGTGGAAGGCCTGCCTGTACCAAACATAATGAATTTAATAAACAGTGGTCATTTGTTCAGTAGTTTGACCTTCACTGGACATTTGACAGTGAAGCTGAGAAAGGAGACGTGGAGAGAGAGGAGCATGACATGTGACAAAGGTTTCCAGCCAGAATCACACAGTGTATGTGCCATACACACATTTTTATTGGACTGTTGTGAATGATGTGAAGTAAGCCAGTACTGCCACAACCCTGATGCTAAAACACATTTAAATCAAATTATACTCATTCTATAGTACTAATCATGTTTTATAGAGATAGAGTTAAAGCGACATAATGTATGGTTGTTTTTCTGTGATTTAGCACATTTTTCTTTTATTTTTGGTCATTGTGTGCCTTTTTTATTATTGAGATATGACAGGAAATTAGAGGCGAGCTAGATGAGGAGTGACACTCAAGAAAGGTTCCCAGCTGGACTCCGCCGCTGTTACAGTTATGGTAATGTTATGGTTCAGGATTTCAACCCCAAACAGGGTGCCCTAAGAGAATACTAATGTTTTCAACCACATCTCATGGTCTTAATCAGTGTAAGAACTTTGCCTAAAGCCATCTCTGTTGATGAAGACCCTAAGATGTGGCTAAAATGCCTAGAAAATGGACACAATCAGTTTGCTTGCACTCACCTGTATCTTCTCTGTTTTAACCTTTGACCCCAGGTGGAGCATCCAATCACAGAGTGTATTACTGGCCTGGACCTGGTGGAGCAGATGATCAGGGTGGCCAAAGGTTACCAACTGCAGCACAAACAAGAAGACATCCCAATAAATGGCTGGGCCATCGAGAGTCGTGTCTACGCTGAGGTTTGTATGTGCTTGTGTGTGGGTGGGGGTATATAGGTGTGTATACCACTGTGTTAAATAATAGTACTGTAATACCTATAAAGAGCTACAGTATGAAGGTAAGGAGCAACATGGTTGCAAGAGCAAGGGTGAAACAAAAGAAGAACTGACTGACCACAGAAACTGCTGCTGATTCAGTCACACACCGATAACAATTATCAAACCAAGGACAAGCCCCCCAGAACCAGTCATATGAAGAGCCTTCTTGACAGACAGGGGCTAAAATGTTGATCTGTCACATCGTAATCTGTCTTTGTTAGCTTCCTGACTGATCCACACATTCTTCTGTACAGAACAATCAGACACACAATCACAGCAGAAATTTGTATTTTAATGAATTGTTGTCCCCAGGGTGTAATCCCACTGTGGTAAATATGTTCAGCTGTATTCGAGTATTTGTTCTGATTACATTACTTATGATCAAAAACTATCGAGTTGGCAACTTTACTATCATCATCATCACCATCAACATGATTTAAACTCTGTTAGTTTATGAGAGAAAAGTGACACAATGTTGCTTTAAAGATTTGTCTCTTTTCTTCTCATCCTCGTCATCTGCTCATAAATTATCTGTCTATCACTGCACATCAACGTGTCAATGAAACTCTGACTTCAGTGGCCATGTTTACTGGATACAGCCACACGCTGTTTGTGACGTCTTGTTCTTTTGTGCGTCTGGGTCAGTTGAGGTCCGTGACCGCTCACACTTGAATCTGATCTTGTTTGATTGATCACATTTTAAAAATAACGTGAACAGCCAAACAAAATCAGATCTGAGCAATAATTCCAAAGACTTGGAGTGTGAGCGTAGCCTTAGACACAGCCTTTCCACAGACATTATAACATGCTGCTGCTCTGATTTATCACTGTGAACACAGGGAGGAAGAGAGGGTGCAAGAAAATAAATTGTATATCCTGCAACTGACTGTAGTTTACCAAGACAATTAAGTTTGATAAAATGTTTCTATTCTAAACATTTAAACCTTTGTTAACGTTGTTGTTTTTTTGTTCTCTGCTTCTTCTCGTAGGATCCTTACAAATCTTTTGGTCTTCCCTCCATTGGACGGCTGTCTCAATACCAAGAACCACTTAACCTAAGCAATGTAAGCGTGTGTGTGTGTGTGTGTCTGTGTGTCTGTGTTAGTCCTCACTCAGATATCAGAACTAATATGCACACTTTCTCATCTGCTCCCCGCTCTGGCAGGTCCGTGTAGACAGCGGTATCCAGGAAGGAAGTGACATCAGCATCTACTATGATCCAATGATCTCAAAGGTCAGGGGTGTATTAAATATAGAATGATTGACCACAGCAAGAAATCTGATTACAAAATGCCTCCGTTCCACAAGGGCTTGTGATTCTGCAATAATCTCCTCTGACATTTTTGTAGTTGGTTACCTATGGAGCCACAAGAGCTGAAGCCCTTTCCAGGATGGAGGACGCCCTGGATAACTACGTCATCAGAGGTATGCTGACAGATTCTGAACAGTGAACAGCTCAGACACACACTCACTTTTCTTTCTGTAATGAACCTAAGTGATCTTCTCTCCAGGTGTGACCCACAACATTCCCCTCCTGCGGGAAATCATCACCCACCCTCGCTTTATCTCCGGTGACATCAGCACCAACTTCCTGCCTGAGGTTTACCCCGATGGCTTCAAGGGTCACCAGCTCGAGGTGAACACACGCAGGGAGCTGCTGGCCTCCGCAGCAGCACTCTACATCACCGCTCAGCTCCGTTCACAGAACGTCCTGGGCAACCTGAGGTGAGGATGGCAGCCAGCTTGAGGTCATGGTCATTGACGCTTCAGCCCCTGTAAGTGTGTGTGTGTGTGTGTGTGTGTGTGTGTGTGTGTTGCAGGGTATCATCCACCCCTGTGAAATGTAACCACTGGGAGCTGTGTGCGGAGCTGGGTGATGGACTCCATTCTATGGAGGTTACTAAATCAGGAAATGTTTATACTGTGAGTATTTAATGTGCATCTATAAACCAATTCAGTATCTCTGTTTCCTTGTATTGATAGAGGTATTGAGTGTCACTGAAGCATTAGCACTTGCTCTATGGGAAATGAATCATTAAAGCTGTGATGCTAATCCATGTACAGGACCAGTCAAGTTTGGACACACCTTCTCATTTCAGTGGGCTTTCTTTAGTTTTATTATTTAGTTTTATTATATACGTCCAAGAGTCAGCACCACCAAGTTTGAGGCCATGGTGGAATGGTGGAACCATGGAGTTGCTTCCCCAAGCGAAGAAGTTCGAGGATCTCGGGGTCTTCTTTACAAGCGATGGAACATGAGATCGACCAACGGAGTGGTGCGGCTGGACTGTTGCAGTTCAGAGGGAGCTGAGCTGGAAGGCAAAGCTCTCGATTTTTCATCTACGTTCCAACCCTCACCTATAGTCACGAGCTTTGGGTAGTGACCGAAAGAATGAGATTGCGGATACAAGGGGCAGAATTGAGCTTCCTCCATCGAGTGGCCAGGCTCGGTTCACCCTCAGATAGGGTGAGGAGCTCTGACATCCGGAGGGAGCTCCGAGTAGAGCCACTGCTCCTTCACGTTAAAAGAGCCAGCTGAGGTGTATCGATCATCTGATTAGGCCCCCTGTGCGCCTTCCTTTGGAGGTGTTGTGGTACATAACCCATCTAGCCTGGGAATGCCTTGGGAGGAGTTGCTGTGAAGAAGGACGTCTGGAGCGCCCTGCTAAACCTGCTGCCACTAAGACTCGACCCCGGATAAGTGGAAGAAGATGAATGGAAGGTTTTATTATAGTTAATGTTAACGTATTCATAGTGTCTTCAGTGTTAATCCACAGTGTAGAAAGTAATGAAAAGGAAGAAAACCCATTGGATAAGAAGGTGTGTCCACACTTTTGGTACTGTACGTAGACGGTTGATTAAAACATTATCATGTTATTAACTGTGTCAAAACCCGAGCTCACATTACAGAGGATGAAATCAGTCAGCAGAGAATGATGTAACCACAGTCCCTGTGTAGACTCAAAACAGGACACAGTCGGAGTCTGAGCCGATAATCTATATGTGTGTGTATCTGTAGGTGGAGGTGGATGGAGAAAAGGTGGAAGTCAGTGGACAGTTTAACTTGGCCTCCCCACTGCTGCCACTGACCATCAATGGCACAGACAGGATGCTACAGGTAGCTCTCTCTCTCTCTCACACACACACACGCACACACACACACACACACACACACACACACAGGTTCAAGTTGTTAAATGATATCACATTTTTTGACCTCACAGCATGTCAAAATAAAAATGTTCATTTATTTAGTCTACAGGTGATATTTTGTGTAAATAATCAGATCAATTTTTTTTAGTGTTTATCCAGAGATGCTTCAGGAAAGATTGTCCTGCAGTACCTGGGCACGTCGGTAAGGTTGCATGTCAATCACACACACAAACAGTCTGTAGTCCTGATGCTGTAATAAACATTGTCCAAACAAAGTAGGTCACAGGTCACCAACAGGGTTCTACAGCAGATGAAGAGAATGTTACATTACCAACAGCTATCATTACTGCTATGTTAAGGTAATGTTTCTTATTGTTTCAATCTCATTTAATATTTATATAAATTATTGAATTTCTAAATTATAATTAAAATTATAATTATTATAAGTGACTTTAAAATAGTACTTATAATCAGTAGGCTTTTATTTCATATAAATACAAATTCATATACATGCACTTGTCTTGTCTGCAGTCAAATCAAATCAAATTTTATTTGTATAGCCCAAAGTCGCAAAACACATTTTGCCTCTGAGGGCTTTACAATCTGTACAGGCAGTGACACCCTCTGTCCTTAGACCCTCGGTTCGAGTGAGGAAAAACTTGCCCACAAAAAACCCTTTTAACAGGGAAAAAAGTGGAAGAAACCTCAGGAAGAGCCACAGAGGAGGGATCCCTCTCCCAGGACGGACAGACGTGCAATAGATGTCACATGTACAGAACAAGTCAACACAAACATATTGTACAATTACAATGAATGATAGAATTACAATGAATGCAGTATTTTGTAAATGTTATTGATGGACAGTCAAAACCTTGAATAACATGTTAAAGTCCTCCAAGAGATACAGGGTTCTAGTGTTATATATAAACTGAATTTCAAAATAAATGTCCTTTTCTTATCTGGCATGTTTGTTCTGTATTCAGATCCAGGTATTTGTCCTTATTGCTTAAACTGTAGCACTGAAGAGTAGTGTACTGAATTGTATATGGAAACAATGACAATGTCTTTTGATCATATTGCAGTACAGGCCACATCCTTCCTGTGTTTCTCACACTGTATCTTTATGTAGTTTAAGGTTCGCATTCTGTCCAAGCTGGCTGCAGAGCTGAACTCCTACATGCCAGAGAAAGTTCCTGAAGACACTAGCAGCATCTTGCGTTCACCGATGCCAGGCACTGTGGTGGCTGTGTCTGTCAAACCTGGAGATACGGTAACACATCCTAATATGTAAATGTTTACAACATACCTGCAAGACCTATGGCAATTCTTACCTCACTGCCTGGGTGTATGTAAGTAGGATGTTAATGACATAATAATCTGAAGCCAGTAATCACTCCTAAGACTAGTTATCTATTAGATTTAACATGAAAAGAGGAGGAGTGAGTACACTCAAGAATTCTATCCACTTAACTGGATGTTACAAAAGTGACTTAAACTCAGCTCCATCTGACCCCTTGCTGCGAGATAGACCTGTATCATTATACCTCACTAATGCTCTTGTGGCTGAATGGCATCAGATCCCTGCAGAAGAGTTGAGGTTGTTAATGCAGCAGACTAATGACCATGGTTCACTCACATTTCACATATTGGCAGTATTTTCATACATACCTTTGGTGGTAGCCCTCTTAATCAGTCCAAGCTCTGAGTGAGCAGTGCTTGTTTGTAGAGTAGATGTCATGATGAGCTGAAAAAATGTGAGTAACAGCTTGACGATATTGGTCGAGGCACCAAACATCTTCCCTCTTCCTCTGCCACACTGATTGGCATCATTGCATTCAGTCGGCACACCAACTAGGTGATGGGCTCGAGCAGACATGCACACAATTCCTTCTGCCAGCTAGCAGCGACGTGGTCTTTGGCTTCATAATGTTATTACTACTACAACTAATCTGAAGAGTAAATCACACAATCTGCTCTTGACTTTGCTGTGAACATTCTAGTCTTAACTCTGTTTAATGTGGTTCTGGTCGTGTGTCTGTGTGTGTGTCCGTAGGTTGCAGAGGGTCAGGAGATCTGTGTGATTGAAGCCATGAAGATGCAGAACAGTTTGACTGCTGTGAAGCAAGCAAAGGTAACAATATGAAATGCTGACAGTAGAGCTGCTGTTGTACTCATTTTAATTAATGGTAATATCTAGCTTCTTTATATCTAATATAAAGAAGCAGCACCCAGGTCACAGGCTGGTGCAGTTATTGATTATTACATTAAAAATAATAAAGCACAATCTTTCACTTTGTAGACTTTATTAAGCATAAACATGTACTGTATTAGCCTGCAAAGTTTTCATGTTTTACTCTTCATTTCTATGTTTGTGTGTTTCCTCCTGCCTGCCAGGTCAAAAATATCCACTGTAAGCCAGGGGAGACGGTGGGAGAGGGAGACCTGCTGGTAGAGCTCGAATAAAACACAACCGTTGACACTTCCATGTGTGACATCAGCACCGGGATGAGCCTTACTCCTCCACAGAAGAAGATCCACGTTGGCAAACAGACTGGACAATAACAGACGCTCGATTTATCTTGCCAGTGGTCTGTCTGTGGCCCCTAGCAGAGTTTAGTTTCCCCCGATGGTGACTCTGAGAGCTGAGTTGTATCAGCTGTGTTTAAGGTCTTCTCCACGTGTCAGTCTCCTTCATGTTGTTTGTTTGGGTGTGACTGTTCTCTGTCTTCTTTCTGCCTTTCTGTTTTGTGTGTTTTTCTAGACCTGATTGTTAGATTATGTCCCCCACAAAAAAATTATGTCATTTTGCCTCTGTGGTGCTGTCTGGCCTTGCATATAAGTTTGGTTTATGTTAAGGATGTGAGAGCTCTACATAGGAAATCAGCACTTCAGTACAGTAGAAGAACATGGACCTGTTTTATGAGCTGCTGACCAGATTTTCAAATTGATTTGAGCACCAGAAATTAGTAGATGCATATCTCAAACCATCATCAGAGAAAAGCTGTCCATAGTTTCATAACCCTCAAGGTATGTAGGAAAACTTTCTGTTGTGATTTTGTTGAACTGACACTGTACACACAACCAATAAAAAGCTAATTCTTTTCTACGCGTGACTGAACTGCTGTGTGGCTGCATCACAAACAACAGTAAAGTACAACAGTCTTACGCTGTACGCATTCCTTATGTTTGTACCTGAGTCCGAGCACCACCACTTTTTAACTATTTAAATCATAGACGTATCCTCTCACCTGTCAGGTTACAAAGTTAATTCGCTCAAATCAGAAGTCCTCAAGTTAACACACACAGATGAAACTCTGATGTCCTCTGGCTTCTCTGCCTCTGTGATTTACAGAGTTTCTGATGGACTTTAAAAGTAAACTGCTGCCAACTGTAGCTGCTATTAGCTAACGTTGGCTCAGTTTGTTAGCTGGGATGCCCAGACTTAAGTTTAGGTCACTGGAGGAGTGTTAGTGTTTGTATCACAGACATGTTGGACCATCAGAAAGATGAGGATGCTCCAGAATGGGCACCGGATTGTTACCACGTAAGTGGGCAACATGACCAGGCTCAGCAGAGACGAAGAGAATGAAGAGTACAACAAATGAAGCTAAGAATAGAAAAAGAGAGCAAGAGACCAGCAGATGAGAGCAAATTTAGGAAATTCAAATCCCATTCGGCCCAAGTGCGTTTGTCCTTGGTGATCCTCAACCCACCCTGTGGTGCAGGCTGACTCAGGCCACATATGCTAAAGAGAAAACTCACCCTACCTACCCCACCCTTATAGCAGTACATGCCGGCACATCTGCCACTGAAGCGTTTTCTCTGTAATCTCACCACCAGCCCTGTACTGTTCTGGTTCTACTTCCAGAGCTCATTCAGTCACCCTGCCCCTGATCTGTACTATCACCTCTGGTTTCAATAAACTGTTTAAATGGTAAAGTTATAGTTATGCTGCTATAGGACTAGACTGTCGGGGGACTCCATCTCTCTCTCTCTCTCTCTCTCTCTCTCTCTCTCTCTCTCTCTCTCTCTCTCTCTCTCTCTCTCTCTCTCTCTCTCTCTCTCTCTCTCTCTCTCTCGCTCGCTCGCTCTCTCGGTTTGTGTTGATTTGTTCTGTACACGTGACATCTATCTATTTGATTTGATTTGATTTAAATGGACTGTACTTATATAGCGCCTTTCTAGTCTTCTGATGACTCAAAGCTCTTTTACACTACATATCTCATTCAATCATTCACACACATTCATACACTGATGGCATTAGCTGCTGTGCAAAGTGCCAACTGCTCATCAGTTTGAGGAGCTAACCATTCATACACATTCATATACTAATGGCAAGAGGAGCTGGGGATGGAACCACAGATTATCTGATTAATGGACGAGCCTCTCTACCTCCTGAGCCACAGTCGCCCAGTTTAACTATTGAAATTTTAGGACAAAAATATGAAAAACCAGGAAAAACATAAAGGGCCTCCTCACTTACAGTATAGAAAGTAACACTGTATGCAAACAACATACATTTTACAATAATACCTTCTATAAAACCAATAATGGCCTTAACTGAAGACTTGGACCAATTCTTAAAGATATTGGGCTTAAAAATTATATCTAGCTCATATCATGGTTCAATAGAAATAACATTAATGAAAAAATGTATACAGTACATTTTTATACAGTGTGTGTGTGTGTGTGTGTGTGTGTGTGTGTGTGTGCGCGCGCGTGTGTGAGAGTGTGCGCGCGTGTGTGAGAGTGTGTGTGTGTGTGTGTGTGTGTGTGTGTGTGTGTGTGTGTGTGTGTGTGTGTGTGTGTGTGTCCTCAGTGAAGTGTATCAGTCTCTGCAGTAGCTTCCAGCTGCAGCAGTCAGTTCAGTTTCTGTTCAGTCTGACTGAGGGAGGTTTTTGTACGACGCTTTTTCACTGTGTGAACAGAAGCTGACTGTTGATGTAGTGTTCACTCTGACAGTAGTAAACTGCTGCGTCTTCAGTCTGAACTCCACTGATGGTCAGAGTGAAGTCAGAGTTTGATCCACTGCCTGTAAAACGATCTGGAATCCCTGATACTACCTGATTAGCAAGCTTAATAAGAAGTTTAGGAGTTTCTCCATCTCTCTGTTGGTACCAGAAAAAATGGTTAGAATGGATGTTCTGACTGGTCTTACAGTTGATGGTGACGGAGCCTCCCACAGCAGAGCTCACTGCTCCAGGCTGAGTCACTGTGACCTGGCCTCTGGACTCTGAGGATACAGAGACAAAAACATAAAGCAGCGTCATGGTTTTGTGGGCTTCATTTCAGAGGGACGGATGTTCATAGAGGAGAGGAGTTTGATTCTCTGGACTTTACCTGTGAAGCAGCAGCAGAGGAGAGTCCAGATGAGGACGGAGATCAAAGTCATGTTTTTGATGAGGAGGATTTCTGTGGCTTCTGTTGTCATGAAGGACAGCTGTCAGTCATCCAGTGTTCAACTCTCAGGACTATAAACTCTCCCAGAGCACTGGAGCATGGTGCTGCTGATGCAAAGTGGCTCTCTATGGAAATGCTCTGACTGACTCCAACCACAGTCTTGGATTACTCTGATCATGCTGTTCATCAATGGATCAATCACTATCAGAGTATTGATTAACAGTCAGTCATCATTTTAAGGTGGATTTGGTTTGATGACTGTGGATACATTTTCTTTAAGAACGTCTTCTGTCTTGTTTCATTTAATGAGAGAACAAATCCACTTTGACTTTTAGACAGGTGTAAACTTATATCTGTCAAAATGTGACTAATTCTGAACAACTGTGTCACTGTTTGATCAATATAATATGAAATAGTTCATTCTTTTAAAAACAGGAAGTGTTGATGTTGAGTTTGTTTGTGTCACAGTCAGAGAGCCGTGTCTCTCTACAGTGAGAGGTTTTTGTACGGCGGCTCAATGAGTTTGTATCACTGTGGTGGACTTTTGGTGGAGGAACCAGACTGAATGTTGGAAGTAAGTTTCTGCTTAAATATTAAATATGATATCATCAGTTATGGTTTTAATCTATGTGTTTGTACATTTGCAGTAACTTTAAATTTAAATTGGACTGATTGAATCACTTTAAAGTCTCAATTTTATTCTTTCTTTCTCCTGTTGAAGTTGAACTCAAAGCAGCTTTACTAAACTTTCATGACATGTTCTATTGTAGTTTGTGAAATGTGAACATCTGAAACTGGAGGAAAAATTAAAGAACAACACTCGAACTTTACAAAATTAAATTCAGCTTTTAATTCTCTGTTTTTAAACAGTTTGGAAGTTTAGTTCAAAGACTTTTAAACAGTGAGAGTAAAGATGAAAAAGTTAAAACTGCGACCAAATCTGTGATAAAATGCCTCTCATGGTCTTTTGACTTCAGTTTGAAATCATTTGGACAGTTTTCTCAGGCTGTTTGGTTTTCATACCTGTCTTATGAACATTTTAAATATAGTTGTCAGTTATTTTTGGCTGATAATGTCCTTTAACAGTGGATCTGATTAACTTTTGTTCTTTTGGGAGTTTTTAACTGGAAATACTTTTTTTATAAATGTAGCAGGACTTTGAACTAAAACATAAATGTCTGAAAACATATTCAAACTGCATTTAATTCCTTTCTTCAAATACTTAAAAATAAATTACAAATAATTGTTTTTTAATTTATTTTGTTCTTTCTCTCATATAATATTTTGATTTCCAGTGTCGTTTGATATATTTCAGGTCATTCTGTATGATGATTCTCTCTGTGCTGATATGCATGAGAGGCTTCTTAAAGGGAAGTGAAACAATGTGTGAGTGAGTGACTGGTGGAGCAGAAAAATCATCTGACAGAAACTCCTTAAAGGAGAACATCAACTCTCACACAGTAAAGGTGTCCAAGTGTCTGCTGGTTGATTGACAGCTATGTGGTCTGATTGATGTCTCCTAGGTGATGCTGCCCCCACCCTGACGGTACTGCCCCCCTCCAGTGAGGAGCTGCAGCAGGGGAAGGCCACGCTCATATGTCTGGCCAACAAGGGCTTCCCCTCAGACTGGAGTCTGGCCTGGAAGGTGGACAGCAGCAGCAGCATCAGCTGGGAGGAGAGCAGGAGCCCCGTGGTGCCGGAGAAGGGCGGCCTCTACAGCTGGAGCAGCACCCTGAGGCTCGATGCAGACCAGTGGAGGAAGGTGGACTCTGTGACCTGTGAGGCCACCCAGGGCTCCCAGACTTCACTCTCACAGACACTGAGGAGAGACCAGTGTTCCCAGTCCTGACCTGACTCACTGGGACTCTGATACTGGTTTTACTCTGCTACTGCTCTCAGTCTGCTCTCTCTCTCTCTCTCTCTCTCTCTCTCTCTCTCTCTCTCTGTTTCTCTCTTTCTCTCATGACATGTTTCAACATTAACGTCTTCTTGCTTGTTGATGGTTTCAACATTTTACAACAATAAAGATTTCATCATATATATTATAAAAGTGACATGTCTTTTGACTTCCTTTCTTTGACATATATTATATGTTAGGAACATTAGTCAGATTAATGCACAGTAACAAGTCCATTTTCCCAAAATGTCTTTTTAATGGTTTTAAGACTTGATATTCTTCTAGAGTCGATCCAGTTTGATTTATATCAGTTACCTTTGGTAACAATATACATGCTTAGAGCATTTCAATGGTGAATCACATCACAGCTATCTGCTATAACTAACTAAAATTTATGTTCATGTGTTGTTAATTTATACCTAGAAATTATTCTTAATATCTGAATAAAATATCTAAATAATAAAAAGTATTTTCAGGAGTAGAAATAAAAAAGAATGGTATCATCTGCATAATATGATCACTTTTTATATCTCTCCTGATTCTCATGACAATAATGGTCACCACTGCAATCTAATGTTGTAGCTGAGCTGAAACAGGTAACAGGTAGAGGTGACACGGAACTGTAGATAACATGCTGCACTGTGCACTTTGATACAAAAGTGATAAACACTTGAAGTAATCTGATGCTCTCAATGCATAACTTCATATCACATTCATGATGCGTCAGTATATAAAAATGATTGTTTGTCTCTCTAAAGTTTGAACTGTAACCATTGATGTGCCTCAAACAACTGACTTTATCACAAAAGTTTGGATTTGAGCATTCTTCATGTTTCTACTAAAACATTCTAAATCTAAGTCTGAAAAGAGTTTGAAGACTCCAGCACTGTTTGTTTTCTGACTGACATAATCAGCCAAACAGGTCAGAAGCTGTCCGTGTTCACAAGGAATCTAAAGATGAAATATGTTGTTTTTGTATCTGTGATGAATCTATTTTTATGAATTTAATGTTCATTTAGTAGCTCCCGTGTGTGTCCTCAGTGAAGTGTATCAGTCTCTGCAGTAGCTTCCAGCTGCAGCAGTCAGTTCAGTTTCTGTTCAGTCTGACTGAGGGAGGTTTTTGTACGACGCTTTTTCACTGTGTGAACACCCACTGACTGTTGATAGAGTGTTCACTCTGACAGTAGTAAACTGCTGCGTCTTCAGTCTGAACTCCACTGATGGTCAGAGTGAAGTCAGAGTTTGATCCACTGCCTGTAAAACGATCTGGAATCCCTGATACTACCTGATTAGCAAGCTTAATAAGAAGTTTAGGAGTTTCTCCATCTCTCTGTTGGTACCAGGCTAAACGGTTAGAATAGATATTCTGACTGATCCTACAGTTGATGGTGACGGAGCCTCCCACAGCAGAGCTCACTGCTCCAGGCTGAGTCACTGTGACCTGGCCTCTGGACTCTGAGGATACAGAGACAAAAACATAAAGCAGCGTCATGGTTTTGTGGGCTTCATTTCAGAGGGACGGATGTTCATAGAGGAGAGGAGTTTGATTCTCTGGACTTTACCTGTGAAGCAGCAGCAGAGGAGAGTCCAGATGAGGACGGAGATCAAAGTCATGTTTTTGATGAGGAGGATTTCTGTGGCTTCTGTTGTCATGAAGGACAGCTGTCAGTCATCCAGTGTTCAACTCTCAGGACTATAAACTCTCCCAGAGCACTGGAGCATGGTGCTGCTGATGCAAAGTGGCTCTCTATGGAAATGCTCTGACTGACTTTTTATCTTTAGTACTGAAACCTGACTGTTTTCATGGTTCATTAGTGGGTCCATACAACATGTTCATTTAGTAAATTATGAGTTAAATAGATCATAAAGCAGGGTATGCTTTAGGGCGTTGTGGTTAACGAGTCAGTGAGTCCATCCAGCTCGACACAACGGACTCATAGAGTCAGATCAAACTGTCAAACTAGGCAGTGCTGATGAAACATGAATCCAGATTGTGTTACTGCATTGACTATTTCTTTTCTCAAATGTTTTCACAAACAGATTTTAGTGACTGTTCAGCTGGAATACAAGTATGTTTAGAATCAGACAGGACACCATTTTTTCCTGCTTGAAAATGAAGTCAAAACCAAGAGCAGCCAAACTCGCAGTATGTCACCCACCAGCTCCACGCTCTCGTCCAAATATGGTCACTTCTGGCTCCAAACAAAAGAGCAAGATGGCATCAAGAAATCCACAAACCAATGGGTGACGTCGTGGTAGGTTTACACCTGGGCCTGAGGTATTGAAGGCTGGGCTGGAGTATTCATAGAAGGCATCATTTCATGAACGAGTTTGCACACCTTTTTCCAAAAGTTTGGTCTCACTGAGGAGTTTTTAACAGAGGTCTTCCATACAGATACAGACAGAAAATGATGGTATGAAAAGCAAAACTACTTGAATCTTTCACTGGTCATTTTTCTGTCTGGGTGTAGACCTCTGAACATCCAAAGCACTGTGCCATGTGGAGCAAAAAGATGCTCTTTCCTGTTTGTCATGGCAGTTTTGTCGTGGTTTTTGGTTTCCCAAGCTGACAAAATAATCATTAATCATTATAAAAGGAATGGCTGTAAAATGACGAGTGTGTCACAAACACCCCAAAATCAAACTCTGTTTTTTCAGAATGTGATACATTGATACATTCAGTCCAACAGAGTTTTAAAAACCTCCAAGAGTTTTTTTGTTTCTGGTCCATCTTTGATCATGAAGGTTTCTGATGCTGATCTGTGTCTTCATATTTTCTTTAAACTGGATATATTTGAAAGAGCTGTGATTCAGTTTAAAGCTGAGGTCAAAGTTTTTTCTCAGTGATGGTTCAACGTTGGTTTCTCTTGACAAAATCAGATAAGAACATGTGATCATGATGAGATACAGTATGAACGGATGGAGAGAAGACGTCATACCATGCCATGTGATTAACAACCAAAATCATTTTCATTAAATAACAAGGATGAAATGTTCAATCTGCCTGATGATATTGTGTGTGTGTGTGTGTGTGTGTGTGTGTGTGTGTGTGTGTGTGTGTGTGCGTGTGTGTGTGTGTGTGTGTGTGTGTGTGTGTGTGTGTCCTCAGTGAAGTGTATCAGTCTCTGCAGTAGCTTCCAGCTGCAGCAGTCAGTTCAGTTTCTGTTCAGTCTGACTGAGGGAGGTTTTTGTACGACGCTTTTTCACTGTGTGAACGACCACTGACTGATAGAGTGTTCACCCATGCAGTAGTAAACTGCTGCATCTTCAGTCTGAACTCCACTGATGGTCAGAGTGAAGTCAGAGTTTGATCCACTGCCTGTAAAACGATCTGGAATCCCCGAGTGTCGAGTGCTGGCACCATAAATGATCTCTTTAGGAGTTTCTCCATCTCTCTGTTGGTACCAGGCTAAAAGGTTTCCATTATAAACATTCTGACTGATCCTACAGTTGATGGTGACGGAGCCTCCCACAGCAGAGCTCACTGCTCCAGGCTGAGTCACTGTGACCTGGCCTCTGGACTCTGAGGATACAGAGACAAAAACATAAAGCAGCGTCATGGTTTTGTGGGCTTCATTTCAGAGGGACGGATGTTCATAGAGGAGAGGAGTTTGATTCTCTGGACTTTACCTGTGAAGCAGCAGCAGAGGAGAGTCCAGATGAGGACGGAGATCAAAGTCATGTTTTTGATGAGGAGGATTTCTGTGGCTTCTGTTGTCATGAAGGACAGCTGTCAGTCATCCAGTGTTCAACTCTCAGGACTATAAACTCTCCCAGAGCACTGGAGCATGGTGCTGCTGATGCAAAGTGGCTCTCTATGGAAATGTTGACGCTGAGGAGAAACCAGAGTTCTCAGTCCTGACCTGACTCACTGGGTCTCCTCCTCACTCAGCAACACACTCTTTGTCTTTCTGTCATCACCCTAATTTAACATGATTCAACTTCAGATACATTGACATTCAAAAACAATAAATATATTTTCTTCATTTCTTGTGAATGAGGGATGAAAGGAGGCCATTTTTACTAAACCATATCAAAATGACATTTACATACAACACTGATTAATATGTTAGGATTAGAAACAAAATGTAGAGTATCGGGCTTTTAATACCCTGCAGCGCTGCAGCACTACAGCACTTTTAATTGTATTTGTATGTTATGTATGTGTTATGTATTGTTTTATGGCTTTGTTGTAAAGCACTTTGGGTACCTTTCGGCTATTGTAAAGGGCTATACAAATAAATTTGATTTGATCGTCAGCATAAGATGATATCACACAGTTCTTCTGTGTGATATTTTAAAAGATTTTTGTGTTCCACATTTGTTAAAGAACACCAAAAGAACATCACAAATGAGTTAATATTTACCTGAAAAATTACATCATTGCGCTGGTATTAAGATACTATTACTTTTAAATAATATATTATCAAATCTTACAGGGCATTATCGTATTCATGTATAAAATTAGTTATTATATTTTACCCCTGTTTTTTATTGATTTATTTTTTATAAAAAATGGAAAGTCAGACATGTGTCGCATGATCCTGCCCCACGTCTGAGACAGGAATAGTCTGACCTTAGCATTTCAAGTCCCTGTTGCAATGTTTTCAAGTTGAATTCAAGGTAACTCCAATGTTTTTGACCTGGTGCTTGTCGGTACATCTTCAGTCAGTGGCCTATTTGGCCTATTTGATATAGATTTTTTTTTTTACATGTAGTCTTTAAACATCAGGGAAAGTACCTGTGAATAAAGAATGGTTCACAATGCTTAATAATTGCTCTGAAAGGCAATTAAAACACAAACAAAACAAACAAACAAAAAAACAAACAAACAAACAAACAAACAGAAAACCTTAAAAGTATATTTAAAGTGCTCAATGCTGTCAAAAACACTGTGTGACCTTGTTCCATTTATATTAATTCTAACTGTTATAACTGTTGTAATCTCATCTCTAACATAGGCTGAAAATGTATTACACACAATAACTGAGAAAGGGACAGTGGGGAGTCACATGTAGATTTTTCAGGATGTTAAAGGTTGTGGAAAGGGCTCAGGAATGTTTTGGTTCAGGTGTGTGTGTGTGTGTGTGTGTGTGTGTGGCTCCTTGTGGATGCATTGTGGCCTACATGCCCCACAACCAAAAGCAGTTGTTATCACCATATTTGCATAACCAAAAGATAAAATGATGGAATGGTTGTATTTGTAACAAACCGGATGAAATCAAAAGAGCATGTTTATACAACACTGCTGAAGAGAGAGGCTTGAAACTGTTTTCATTTAAAATAATTAAACCACTAAAAGCATCTATCATAGCAAATAATAATATACATAATCAACACTATCAAAAAGCTTCCAGTCTGTATTTGAGAGAGGAATATATGCAGTTAAAAGTTTCCCAATTTAACGACTTATTTCTGTCTATGTGAATTTTCATTGAAGACACTCGTAAAGTGGTTGCATGACTAGTATCATCCCAAAGACAAACATGATAACATGTTCCAACAAATAGTATGGCTTAATGTGATGATAGATGATCATCTGGATTGAAAGAAAAAACTACAAATTAAAAACATTTTAATTTCATTAAAATGTTTTTATCAGTCTATAGTCCAGTATGTACACCTCTAGAATATAACCAAATTCTTGCATCATATCTAACAGCTGGAAAAATGCTGTATTAAAAAAATAAATGTTATATATATACTTTAAAAAAAATAATTTTACAATATTAAAACAATAAGACCTATTTATATTATTAATTATAATATACTTTATATTATTATTGTGTGTGTATTGTGTTTGCAAGTGTTTACAAGTATGTTTATGTATGAGTTATGATATATGTCTTGTATGACAGATTAACTCATTTTGATTGACATGTTGGTTTGAGTTCATTTAAATGTTGTATGTATTGTCTAAATTAAATAACTAAATAATTCATTTTGTGAGAAGTATGTTCCTTCTTCTTCTTTCTTCTGTCTGTGTCAGTGACAGTAGTTGTTCAGTGGCAGTGATGGAGGGAAGGGAGAAGGTGAAATGGGTTTGGATGGATGGAAATGACATACTCAGCAAAATGGCACCTTGGTTAGGGGTAACAGATTTGTTTTGTCCACCCTCTGCTGGTGACTTAAAGAAATACCACTGTCTCACACAGACAAGCAGAGTTTTGTTCTACTGTAAATGCAGCTTCATTGCCCTCATACATTTGATTTATTTATCGATCAAGCCTGAGGAAACCAATCAGTTAGCTAAACTTCAAGCATGCCTTAAGGACATAAAACAAAAATTGGATGAGTTCTTGTAATTAGACCCACGCTGGAGTCCAGCTCCAAAGTAAAGAATCTTGGAGTGGTTTTTGTTTTTTCAGACGCATCTCGTCTCAAGCAGATGCAGAAAAACTAGTCCATGCATTTGTTGTCTGGTTCTGGTATGTCACCACCTCCGCTCCATGGCAGTATTCCCTTGCGCTGCTGGTCCAAAACGCCTGTGGTACAAACAATAAGCTCACAGTCAGGCAGCCCGGCTAACAAACTGAGCTAACAGCAGCTAACAGCAGCTACAGTTGTCAGCAGTTTACTTCACTGTCCATCAGGAAACTCTGTAAATCACAGAGAGTTGAGGCAGAGCAGCTGGAGGACATCAGAGGGAAAACCAGAAAACATTTTCTCCATAAAATATGATCCAGTTTCACCAAAATCAGTCAAATAGTTGGTGGTGTGTGACTTAGTGCTGTAAAGCGTTACGTACTTCTCCCGACCCGGAGCCCAAAGTTACACAGTGTGAGAACAGACGTACGAATGACAGAGACACCATTCACCTGATTACAGGTCAGTAGACCTCAAGAGAATCAAGATTTAAAATCTGTTAGTTTATGAGAGAAGTGTTACACAGTGGTGCTTTAACACCACCATCATGGGAGACAGAGAGTGTCTGAGCAGAACCCACTATCCTGTCAGGATAGTCAAGTCAAGGGTGTCAGTGAGTAGATTCATGCACAAAGTGAAACCAAAAGTATCAAGATGTGATTGATAAGCTTTACTTTGAAGACTGAAAGTCTCCAAGTGAATATTGAAATCACCACTAATTCAAATCTCATCAGAATCAGTAACAAGATGAGTTGATAAGAACAGTTTGTTTTCAGTTTTCAGAAGAGTTTGTGGGCTCAAAAATCAAAACATTGATCTAGAGAGGAGCACTCCATAGCACTGAGGGAAACTGCAGAGCTGGTGACAAATCTCTGTGTGTTTGTAGCTATGACTAGCACCTTACACATACACACAGGTCCAAATGTCCATTTGCATGTTTCCATCAGTCTGTGAGGGTGAGCTCCATGTCAACAACCTGTATGCAAAACCAGCCAGCCAAAACATTAACACAGTCAAATGAACCTCGCAACATGGTTTCCCCTAACAACTACTTTATCGTAGTCCAAAACAGAATTCGGTCCAAGACCTCCATCATGATATATACAAGTACTTTGTCTGCATTGGATACAAAAATAAACACACACAGTGTGTACGTCTAGTGGCACAAACATGTCATGTTGTCTTCTGTTGTTCCAGTTTAGTATGAAGTGCCTTAAGCAATCCTTGTAGGAAAGGTCATCGTCCCATCATCACCACAGTCTCTGTTCAAAGATTGTCTCTGGTGTTGGACGTGAATGTCCTTCATGATCTTTCTCAGGTCATCCACTGACTGCTGCTGCTGACCTTTGACCCCTTCCCTGTGCTGTGACACAGCTCTGGTGTTCACAGACAGCTCGCCTCATGGTTAGGGTTAGGGTGCCTTGTAATAAAGCTTGCACATGCTCCTGTACATATGGAAACACCTTATGTTCTCTGCTGGTTCAGCCGAAAGATATCCAATTCATTGTGATATTTAATTCAGTAATAAAGTAATTGGGTGTGTCTGAAAACAGTATAAATCTAGTTTATGCATCTTGTAGAGCACACTGGATTGTTGGCTGTTGTTCCCCTCAGAGATGCATGCACACAATTCCTCAGTTTTGTTTTGCTTTGAGAAGTTCATGATGTTTTGTAGTTAGCAAAAGCTTTATTGTTCGCAGTGAATGGAATTTAAGCACAAAGTTGAAACATTGCCCAGTAACGACACTCAATCATATGGAGATTTAAACTCCATATGATGTCATCATATCACGATATGGTCTACATGCCATGCTGACTGTCTTTCTCTGTAAGATTGTAAGGAGTCAGTGAACAGTAGGTGAAAGATCAACATGTTGGGCGACTGTGGCTCAGTGGTAGAGTGGGTCAGCCAATAACCCCAAGGTTGGCGGTTTGATCCCCACTCTTGCTGCTCAAAAAGATTGCCACGGCCGAGGTGCCCTTGAGCAAGGCACCATACCCCCCCAACATCTGCTCCCCGGGCACTGTGAGTTGATGCCAACCGCTCCAGTGAATCCATCTGTCAATTTGAGTGTGTGACCCTGTGCATGTGCATGTGTGTGTTCCAACAGGTGCCAGCCTGGATGGTTAAATGCGGAGAAGTAATTTCACGTTTCAAGTGATCAATAAAGTTTCTAAAATTTAAAAATTTAAAAAATTTATAAATGTTACATTCATCATTACTGATGGTGAAAATGAACAAGTTAGTACTGATACAAGTAAAGGTGTTGTATTTGGTAGTAGAAATGTTTTGCTAATGTCACTGTAGATGTCCACTATAGATGGATATTAGTTGAACAGATCACTAAGAAAATTACTTGTTGATAAATTTGATAATTAACTGTTTCAATCAGATTGATTACATTGTCTCCATGATGGGAAAGGGCATAACTATTTCAAAGAAATCCTTCTGGTCAAGTGCTGCTGAAAAACACCTAAAAACCTTCAAACTGCACAGAACAGAACAGCCACATAGTTCTCCATGATTCTTTCTATGCTGATGTGTTTGAGTTTCATAAGCGATTACCTTGGCTAACTGTGGAGGTTAACCTAAAGTCTAGTCATTAGTTATTCATGCAGACTGTGCTGGATCTGGAATAATACACCACACTCCTTTTGTGAAAAACTCTTTCTTGTTCTTTATGAAGCTGGAATCTGCTCCATGTCAACATCAGACAGATCAAAATCAAATTTTCTTTCAAAAAGTCACTAAAACAAAAATGTATTAAAGGTCCAGTGTGTAGGATTTAGTGGAACCTAGCAATGAAGATGCAGAATGCAACAAAATGAATACTGCTCCAACGCCTCACCCTCTCCTTAGAAGCATGTAAGCAAAAAAACACAACAAAAAAAACCAAAAGCAAAAGGCCATATCTAGATCAGTGTTTAGTTTGTCTGTTCTGGGCTACTGTAGAAACAGGCAGTTCAACATGGCTGACTCTATGGAAGAGGACCCACTCTCACTGTAGATATGAAGGGTTCATTTTAAGGCAATGAAGACATGATCCTTATTTTCAGGCGATTATACACAAATAAAGACATACTAATGAATATTATCTTCCATTCCTGCCAATAAATGCTCCTAAATCTTACACACTGGACCTTTAATCTCACATAGAGGTTAATTTGGGTTTGTCTGACTTTTTGTTTGTGTTTCTGTTCCAGGATAGTGTTGGCTTATATTACAGCTTCTTGTCTTATTCATATTGATGTGGTTTTTAATTGTTGTCTTATTATTGTTGTTGTGTGGACACCAGGAAGACTAGCGACCACTTTTGTGGAAGCTAACGGGAACAAATAAAAAATAAAGAGATCACCCCCGTCTGACCCTCTTTGGACAGAGACGGGGGTTACCATCTCCGCCAGTATACAAGCATCACGACTTTCATGACTGAAAGGTCACAATAAGATCCTGTGATGACACCTTTGTCAGCTCCATTTGCTAAATGAAGATTGTGAGACACAGTTGAAAGCTCTGAATCAGTAAGTGGACCTTTGAGTTTATCAGTTTATCAGTCTGACTTTGGGAAAACTTACCACACAGAGGTAACCTACATCTTAACATGTTGCTATAGCTTAATGTTGGTGAACTGATTATCATGACATGATTCATTCCGCTTCTACACACCAGAAGCATGTCCTAGACATCAGAGTATAACGTCTTCCCGCTATGGTCCTCCCAGGTAACACACGGCCTGGGTCTGTGGGCTATCCTGGTGACGTCCAGTTCAGGTTTACTATAGTACCACTTATTGAGCAGCTGGTCCACCTGCTCCTGCTTTGCTATCCCATGAAGTCTCTCTTCTTCATCCTCCCAGTCCGCTCTGGAGCTTGCCACGAATGGCGGGTGGGGAAGATGGAGCACGGTGTCCTCCCTAATGTCCTCAAAGAACTGCACCACACATTTTCGGGCGAAATCACGAGCATGCAGGACGCAGGTTTCGTCAAAGAGCTTCTGCTCCACGTCAAGGTAGTTGCTCCAGTAGCGCGTCTGCAGGAAGGTGGCGTGGTCGTCGAAACAGGGCTTGATGAGGCGTCCCATTGCTCCCAGTACAATAAGGAAGAGGAGGATGGACCAGCCGACTGCCTAGACAGGGCGGGAAAAAATAGCCACACAAAGCCAACAAAAGCGATCAGTCGTTTGGTGCAGTGACTGTGACGAGCCCACAGCCGTCACCAATTGTTCCTGATACTCACATGTGCAGGGTGTGTGACCAGTGGAGTAGTACGATAACAATTCTCTTACAAATGACGAACACTGGTCTCAGTGTAGCTTCAAATGCTAACAGCGTTGTCATTTTAAGTCAAGTTAAGGATAGGCACTGTGTGTGTTTGTGTGCGTTTCCTCGTACTTTTATCCTTTTGAGAACAATGCTGAGATTGAACACCTTCCTCAAGGATTACAGGACAATTCTGATTTATTTCAATGTGTGTGTGTGTGTGTGTGCTGATGTTGTAACAGCTTACTTGTGAATAGCAGCGAACGTAACGAGAGACTGCTTTGCGGAAAGAGCTGTTCCTGAAGATACTGTCCTCCTTGCAGGGCACTTTGGCCATGATTTTGATCACATCCAGACCTGTATTGTTGGGAAGACCTGAGAAAAAACACAATGCATCAAACAGACTAAAAATGTGTCATATGT
Source organism: Argyrosomus regius (assembly GCA_946959425.1). Lineage (NCBI taxonomy): Eukaryota > Metazoa > Chordata > Actinopteri > Sciaenidae > Argyrosomus > Argyrosomus regius. The sequence goes on from OX336894.1 coordinate 24,666,873, forward strand.
AACAGTATGGAGTGTAGTACTGTGTACCTGCAGATACCTGAGAAGAGTGCAGGGTCTACGCTAACACTGAAGGCACATATGAAGATCTTTCCATCCAGTAAAGTGACCAGGATCCACACCATTGGGGCCAGCAGGGCCCTCTGGAGCATGGCTGAGAACAAGTACCTGCAGGAAGACGAGACCAGTTTTTATCCTCACATTTTCTCTGTTTTCACCCTCAAATAACACTTTTAATATCACTAATATCACTTTTAGCATGTCACAGTCTCGTGCTATAAAAAAACGGAGGGAAACACAGTAGCATAGTGTCAACACATATGGAGAAAAATGACATTCACAAATACATTTGAGTAAATTTGCTAAATTTGGGTTATCTACAGCACAGATATGTCTGACACATCCATCAAGTACTTCTGCCATATATATAAAATCTAATAATGTCAAATAGAATTATGTATCACCTAATACTTTGGCACTTTGTACTGCTGACACTTCTCAGAATACTTCTTATATAAGAAAACGAATATGTGCACTTATGCAAAACATGTAAATAGTCAGTTTTGCTATGTAACAGAGACTTGATTTTATTTTTGTTCGTCATAGCTTTGAAGACAAAGTACACTTCCAAATGTGTGTGTGAGAGAAAATGAATAAAATCTTGAGATTTGGGACCTGATGACTGTTGAGGATGTCGTGACTACAGTGCACACATATTCAAATAGCCTAGACTGTGCTGCAGACATGATACCAACTTCTTGCTTGTACCATACACTATTGAATTTATACAGATACTAACATATTAAAGTTTTTAGGTAATAAGCAGTAATAGGGAAAATATGTCCAGGAGTCCATGTACTTTATTATCATTGTACTAATATTTTTAATTTACTATTCAGTCAAATGCAACAGTAAGAAGTGTCTGTGATTATGTCACATGAAAGTTAGATCAAAAGAACTTTTCTTCTCCATTATGCTTCCATGAAACAGCCTTAGACAATCGAAGAAGGAAATCTTTGACTCACTTAACCACAGCAGGGTTTTTGGATCTGTTCCCAATGGGTCTCATCCACTCGTCCATCATGACGCCTGTGTGCCGGTTAACCAGGACCCCCAGAAAGAACAGAATGATTGGCGGGACTATCATCACTCCCAGAGAGTACAGTTTGTTGTACTGAGGAAGGCACGGGCAGTTAAAGTCAAAGCTCGTGTAGAGTTTGACACTGACCAAGGCCAAGATGATACAGATTCCATTAGAGATGGACTCAGAGTTGGACTGGAAGTACTGCAGGACTAACTTCAGGCGCTCCATGTCTTAAATATACTGCAGGTAATGTTCAGAGTGGAAGCAGAAACAGCGAGGTGATCCAACTGCTGCAGATTTTTAATTCGAGGAAACAAAAAAATTAAATTAAGATATGCTTTTAAGAAAATCTGTACATGAAGTCAGATTATTTAACTTTAACCACAGACAGTTACCTTACCTCACAATATGAACCAATCCTTTCTGATGTCTTTGTCTCAGTAAACAACCTGAGCTTTGGTGGGAAGATATCAGGTACAGAGTGACTCCTGCAGTGATCCAGGGAGTCTGAGAATGCATGAATACACCTGAGCAGGTGACAGAGCTGTGTGGCCACACCCTGCCTCATATCAAAGGGCTGACAGATAGAAAAGCAGCTCCTGGTAGGAATGTATTGTGTCGTGACTGAGCCTGAAACTTCAAAGCTTACCAGACTGTACAGTAGATCAGCCAACACTGCTGTGGTTCCAACAAAGTTTCTTTTTTTTAATTCCATAATAAAAGGATGATCCTTTGTGTTCAAGATCAGATAGACTGTAAACAAGAGTTTAGATTTGAAGATTTGACTAACTTGGTGTGCCTACAACCCATCTGATTATTTTAGTTACCTGTCAGTGGGCTGGCAGTGATATAATATTGACTAGTGGTCCGTGGGCCCCTAACAGTCCATGATGTCATTGCAGGTGGTCTGTGGAATATACTTTAAGTGTACAGACAGAATCACAAACATGCAGGAACTGTAAAATCTAAGCGACAGGTTGCTATGAATTCACATTCATCCTCCCCAGAAGATGGACCCTTTTTACCTTCGATGTGTGGACAGATTACTGCACAGGACTACCAGGCTAGCCCAGAGAGGGTAACAACGTTTCCTGTAAGAAAAAACTGCCACAGACACAAAATACTAATGACCGCAAAAAGACAAACCCCCACAGACACAAAATGTGGAAGTGGTGTGTCAATATTAGTATCTGATAAGATAGGTTTGCCTCTGAATTCAAACATAAAGAATGAAAATACAATGTAGTCATTAGGTTTATGCTCCTCCAGGTAATAACTGGCTTTTATATAGATATAGTTTTGTTTAATGTGAGTGAGAATGTGCCACACATTGAGATCAATTTGCTACTCCGTAGTCCATGTTAGGGCTCTCTCTCACACACACACACACACACACACACACACACTTTTATTTGCCATTGGTTGAGGCTGTGAGCTTGCTGGCCAAACTAATTAGCTCTGAACCTGCTTTGCAGCTCAGGTGTTGTCACAACTTTGAATTATGTTGAGGGGCCATTGTTGTGACCCTCAAACACAAAGATTTGACTAGAACTAGAATTAAAAAATTAAAGACAAAGATGAGTTATGAGTCAGTTAAACTCTGAAGAACATTTTAGAAACAACTGCCTCCTGCTGTGCAGCTCAGTGTGGATGAAAAGCATTTTATCTGCATCAGGAACCAAAGTGCACGGACAAAGGCCTCCGGAACTTACCGTGGGATTACGAGGACAAAGAAGAGACTTTTTACTCAACAGTTATCAAATGATAGTTTATTTATATATAACACAGGAAAGAACATATGTGTTACCTGCATGAAAGTGCTTTAATTACAACATGTTATATAGAAGTATAGTTATATTTTGAATGGCCAAATAATCAGAACTAGACAAACATGACTATAGCTTTGTTTGCTGAACAGATGCATAGACCATGTGCGTGTTAACAGTCACAGGACAGTTAGGTGAAGGCAGATGACCTCACAAAATCATGTGTTGTGGTTTCACTGGAACGTTCTAGTGCCCAATGATAGTCTTAATGCCACTGCAAGGGAGAACATGAACTCACTGTTTTCTCTTCTTTTGGTTGGACATTTCAATGATTGGAAAAGGTTTGGACGGCCTTTCAAAACACCAAAATACATTCAAATCTTAAAATGGGGGACAGTGGTTAAACACCAGACTATGTTCAACACAAAAACAGTACAACGAAAAGCTTAATAAACAGCTATGAAGGCAGTTAAGAAAGTAAAAGACAAAAATACACTATTCAAAGTCTACAAACAGCAGTTTCAACAGAGTTTTCTTTAAGCTTCAGGAACTACTACACAGGACGACAGCTGTGAGCCATCTATGTGCAGCAGAAGGAATGTGGTCACAAGTTCAAATCTGAAGATTTCAAGCTCTCTCAGGTCAGTGTGATCTCAGACGACTCTTCAGCATCGATCACTCTGAAGACTCCCACCTTCTCTTTCTTCATGCTCGCCTTTTCTTTGTCTGAAAATATAAAACACTTCACTTCAGCTCACTAGTTAAACAGATGAAGACCAGAGCCAGATAAAGACATGCATGACAAGTTTGAAAGGTTCAGTCCACACTAATGACCAAAACAAAAGTCTTATGGCGAACTTCCAGCGGGCACAGATGCGACACATTCCGTGTGCACCACAGCTGCCGGAGCTAGCGCAGCAGTTCTAGTCAATGTTTCAAACCCCACCGGGCCCGCCGCAGCCCGGTTCAGGAGCGTCCCAGAAGCGGGTCTCCACTCGGCTCCACTGAGAATTCGCAGTTGTTCTATATTTGACGGACGGCGCGAGCAACCTGCGTCAATCTGTACAGAGCAGATCAAGCTAACAGGAAGTCAATTTTCAATTTTTAAAACAACACTGTGTGCAAACTGCCGATTATAAAAACAGCCAAAGGGACACAAACAACGTACATCGTACATAACATATTTATGAATAGTAGAAGATCATAAACCACGGAAAAATGACAGGCGGGTGTGAAGCTGTGTGGAGAACAATCCATAACCGTGTCACAGCTGCGACTTGACAGAGTAACTGCCCTCCTTGGAAACTATGGCAGCACATACATAAGTCATTCCTCTACAGTTTAGTATTGAGGTGTCAACAGTAAATCTAATAATCAGTTTCCTCCAGAAACTGGCTTGTGTTTGACGTTTGAACCAGGGTCTACATTTAGTTCCCGACTGGCTCCGGGGGTAGTGCGAGTACCCAGATGGCGCTTCATAACAGTGTGGAACGCTGGACACGTCTCTTGCTCAGTGAGAGGAGAGGGATCACAACATTGTAAAAAATTGCAGTGGTCCCTCGTCCTCCCCTTCTGCAATATACAAATGTAAGTTGTTCATGTTTGTTGAATTACAAGCGAAGCATTATCGCCAAAATTTCAAAGAAGAAAAATTGATCGTCATTTTTGGTAAATGCACCAATTGAAGCAACACTAGCACACTACGCCTGAAGTACAGTACACAGTGTCTCCTCACCCAGCAGGTCGCTGCGATCCAGCAGAATTTCCAGGTCCTTGTCGGTGATCACCTTCCCCTTCGATGCCTTCACTTCCCTAAGGGACAAAAGACAAGTTACAGCCTGTGTGTTACTCTCCACTTATGTGGACGAGTTCTTTCAGTGTCATAGCAGAGGACGACTTCTTACTTCTCAGTGCCTCTGGTTTTGAGCAGGTCCCTCAGCTCATCCAGATCAACGCAGCTTTTACTTTGGTTCAGCTCTGCCTTCCCGCCTTTGAACTTATCTATGGAGCGAAGCCACAAAAGAAGAGTAATCATCCAGTGCACAGGTGGAACATATTTCAGAACAAACTGGCTTATGCTATAAAAGAACAAACTGATCTAATATCTACTGCTGCAGTGCAGTGCATGGAGTGGGGGTGAAGCCACTCACTCTTGTGGATGACCATCTGCTCCAGCTTCCTCTTGGCTGACGCCCTCTCCAGGATCTTCTGGTCGATGGTGTTGGCTGTGACCAGGCGGTACACCACCACTGGTTTGGTTTGCCCGATGCGGTGACAGCGGTCCTGAGCCTGCAGGTCTGCCTGGGGGTTCTGTGCAGAGAAGGAAGCGTCACAACACACGTCCAAGGAAACACTGCAAATGGTGACGATGTCTTATTTGAAGTGATTTCTTTGCGTGCACCCACCCAGTCACTGTCGAAGATGATGACAGTGTCAGCGGCTGTCAGGTTGATCCCGAGTCCTCCTGCTCTGGTGCTCAGCAGGAACAGGAACACCTCTGGATCTTTGGAAAACTTTGTCATCTGGGGGGGAAGAAGAGAAGCTGGTGATGCAGCAGCATGGACGTGTCATCGCTCTAATCAATTAGAAAACTACAGAAACACTCTCAAGTCCACCGAGGAAAGCAATTTTGTTGCTTGTCAGTGTCACGTCTCTGTTAACGAGCCGAGTGTCCCCCACAGGAAGCTGCACCAGGACAACAAACTAAAGCGTCTCGATTAAAACTCACGTTCTCGTCTCTGTCGGCGTATGACATGCTGCCGTCCAGTCGGCTGTACTGGAAGCCCCGCAGATAGCAGTAATCCATCAAAAGATCCAAGATGGAGGTCATCTGACTGAAGATCAGCACCTGAACCGCAACAACCAATCAGATACAAGTCAGAAACATGCTGCTGTGGAATACTAAATTCCTTTTCATTTCCAGTGAATTTATTGCTCATGTGCAGCCAGCAGCTGACTGTCCCAATAAATCATTTCATTTAACCAAACAACTTGAAGACTTTATGAATCCTCCACTTTTGCTCATGAAGTGACATGTGGTTCCATATTTCTGGTGTGCTGTTTCACCTTATGTCCCCTTTTCTTCAGCGCAGGCAGCAGTCGGTCCAGTATGAGAAACTTCCCAGAGCTCTGCACGAGCTGCTCATCAATCTGCAGGGAGGACAGCAGGACGTACAGAATGTGAAGACAGGAGCATGAGAGGGACAAAAACAGCTGTGCTTCTTTAACGTCACTGCTCATTTCTTTCATTCTCTTTCATTTAACACATCAACATATTACAGCTGGAATAATACAAAGTTAAACAGCACCCGTAGCACCAACATGACTGTATCAAAGAAGCACAGGTCACCTTGAACTCCTGTGTGGCGGGGTCGAGGGGATACTCCACCAGGTAGGGGTGGTTACAGCATCTCTTTAGCAGCATGAGAATGTTCTGCAGCTTCAGGTTGATCTGGGCGTCCAGCGGGCTCTGGACATCCAGCACCGGAGGGGAGCTGGAGGAGTCGAGAGGGGAGGAAGTGTAAGCAGATTCAAGTTGGACTCATACAGCTGAACAGTCTTTGTATATATAGACACCAGATTCTCTATGTATTTGTACATCTCATTAGATGTCAGCAGTGTCTAACAGGCTGGACCAGACAAGAGACCATCAAAGTCCATCTTTAAAACATGACGAGGTTTGTTAAAAACCACAACTAAGTAAAAGTAAAGGCCTCCGCAGACAAGCAGCACAATTCCATTTAATGAGTTTAATCTGCAGCTGTGACTGACCTCTGCTCCACCTCCTTACGGACCCTCTCCAGATATTTCTCCAGGTCATATGGCGTGTCTCCGTCTGTTTCTCCGTAGTCCACAAGCCTTCGACTGGCACGCTTCGGCCTGCCACTCGGCGTCAGAGCTACAGGAGCCTCCGTCTACATAAACCCAGAGAGCCGATGATTTTTTAACTTTTACTGCCACATTTTGATGGAAATCTGACAGTAACCAGTTGGTAAATTAAAAGTGACTCATAGTATTGTTAACATTTGTGATCATGTTCTCGTCAATATGTTCAGAGCTGGACTTCTCAGCCAGCATCCACACTGACATGACTACCTTGTGTGTGGACATTGACACTGTCACTGTGGGGACCAGTCTAGTCATTACATTAGTGAATGCTACATGGTGTTACCTTTTCCTGGCCCAGCATCTTGGCGATGGTTTTGTTGACCACGGCGGTGTAAAAGGCCTCCTGTTTGGCTGTCAGGGGTGCATAAACGATGATCTCCTTCTTAGGAGGAACCTCCAGCGTCACATCTGACTTGAGCCTCCTCAGCAGGAACGGAGTCAGGATCTAGAACAGGAGAAAACTTTAGAAAACAGTGTACACCAACCCTAAGGAGGCCAATCCAAGTGCGTTATTGGCAGTTTGATGAGAACATGAAAATGATGCAGTTAAAAGGTGTAAAGTGGGTGTAACAGTGATTGTGCTGTGTGATGATGGTTTGGAGGAGGACTGACCTGGTGCAACATGCTCAGGATGTTCTGCTCGCGCTCAGCAGCCACCACATTCTCTGCCTCGCCGAGGGTGTCGATGTCAAACCACGACTCAAAGCTACACAGCAAAGACGTAAGCAAGAGTTTAGACACGAGCAATGAAGCTGACCAATAAGAAATCGGACATGTCACATCTAACTGCACAAAGCAGCGTCATGCATCATCATAAGGCTAATAAGCTGCAGGAGGCCTCTGACAGCAAACCTTTATGTGTTCTGAGAGGCTAGAACCCTGCAGCGTGCCTTCAAACTTGAGAAAACACATGGCTCTGTACCTCTTGAGGTCATCAAAGACCTCTGGCAGGAGGAAGTTCAGGAGGGACCAGAGCTCAGCCAAGTTGTTCTGCAGCGGCGTGCCCGTCAGCAGCAGCTTGTTGTCGGTGGGCATCAACTTCAGCTCCCGCACCAGCCGACAGTTGAGGTTTTTGATCCTGTGGCCCTCGTCCACTATCAGGTACTTCCACTGGAAGCGCTGGAGCAGAACACAGACATGGCTTCTTATACATAATTCCTCAGATCAGTACGATAAGCATGAATGCAGGGCTCACATTTGACAAGTGATGTGACAATGACTGATGACATCACTGACAAATCTAAAGGTTGGCTGTCATTTTAACAAATTAACTGATGTTAGAGTTCAAAAGTAGTTTAGCCGACTTGGCAAATATTCAGAGGGCTGAAAGCTTCAGAGCTCTGCCCTCCATTTCCATCACGCTTCTCTCTGTATAAGCTGAAAGCAATGTTATCATCCTGTGCTGCTCTGTGTAACTCAAAGTAAAATTAGGTTTGACTTCTCCACTGATTAGCTGAACCATCGATGTTAGAGTGCAGCTCTCAAGGGATAAAAATCATTAAAAATCTGAGATTTTTGATGGTTTGGAATATTTATGTACAAACAAACATATGCACAAACAAGTCAATATGGGAACCTTTACTTGATATAAAGTGTAGGGTTGCAAAATTCCAGGAATTTTCAAAATTAAACTTTCCATTATTAACATGGAATTTATAAACTGAACGTTGGCCCTTAACAGGGAACTTAAATATAGTTGGGGGAAATATATTTGAGCATAATCTTGACTAAAACAACCAGATTTCGTAGTAAGTACACATATGATATTCCTCAATCACATGCACATAGCACACTGCTTACTGCAGGGCTATTGAGGCCACGCCCCCTACCTGCACAGGTGATTTCTGTACCTGGACCACACTTTAGAGCCCAGAGCACACAGAGACTATTGAAGACACACATTTGAGCTCGTGGACTACATAATATTGTTCAATAAAATAATTCAAACTTGATTAAGTTCTACTTACAAATAAATCTGTTGAAATGTTTTTTTAATTGTTTTATTTTGCATGTCTGCTTATGACAAAACTAAATGTTTAGATTTATGTTTGGATGTGATACAGTTTGTTTAAATTACCCATAATTTACAGTTAAATCCCATAAATTTCAAGAATTCCTAGAGTTTCCAATTTGGAATATTTTCAAAATTCCCAAGCTTATCTTTCCATGGAAAGTTTCCGGTAAATTACTGGAAACTTGACGCCCCTTTGCAATCCTAATTAAGTGAAAGATGAACAGTGGGACAGTGGACATGGTTCAGCTCAAAGAGTTCAAATACTGCATCATGATTTGACACAGACAGCTTCACCACATACTTGATATAAATACACTGTCATCAACATCAACTTAATTGGAAACATTTTGGTCCCTGTAGAACGTTCATGTTGGGATGAGCAGAGATCCTACCTGTAGTAATTTCCTGTCAATCATGGAGATCTCAAAGGAGGTGACGACCACAGGACACATGTTGAGGGTCCCCTGAGTTCTGCGGATCTGTTTCAGTAGCTTGGCCCTTTCTGGCTGGGGGCCATGGTAAAGCAGCACAGACACCTGGGACAAACACATGATACCACTCAGACGGCTTAGCTACAGCAGACCACTACGGTGATCAGGCAGGGTCATTCACTATTGATACGATGATGCCTTTCCTAAAACTGTCATTACTGCTGTCTTGTCTGGTGCTGAAGGTCACGTCAATAACACGTCCTCTTACCTCTGGTGTGAAGCGCTTGAATTCACTGATCCAGTTGGGCAGAGTGGAGAGAGGGGCCACCACCAGGAAGGGGCCCATCACTTTCTTTTCTATCATCATGGCGATGTGAGCGATGCACTGGATGGTTTTTCCCAGTCCCATCTCATCGGCCAAGATCCCGTTGATGCCGTTCTCCCACAGCATCTGAAGCACAGAGGGAACGACGCAGGCTTCTGGTTCACATTAAGCAACAACAACACTCAAAGCATGGACAAATAATCAGACAAGCCATACTGACCCTGAGCCACTCAATGCCTTCGATCTGGTACCACCTCATGACCCCTCCGGTGAAGAGCTGAGGCTGCTGGGTGGGGACCGGCTGGCCGTTCACCTTCCTGTCAGGATGCAGGAAATGCTTGGCATTGTCTCGCACCGTCTCAGACAGACGATTCTTGATGTCTTCGTTGGAGTCACTCATCTTCTCGATATCCTCGGCTTCTAGTTTCTTCTGGGCCGGTGCCTCGTCCTGATGTCAAATATTGGATACACACAATGAGCAATGCCTTCAGATCTATTCCACAGTGTCCAAACACCTTTTAGATTATTCAAATCTAAAAGAGAAAACAGTTAAATAAAATGAACCATTACCGCTTCCTCCACTTTTGTTTTCTTAGCTTGCGACATTATTTCCTGGAAGACAAAAATCAAAACAAACATGAGCCAATCAGTAAATGACAAGTGTGCAAACACAAACAAAAAGTCTAACAAGAGGCTTACTTCTTTTGACATGACATCTGAGATTTTGTAGTCTTCATCCCTTCTCCTCTTCTTTTTATCTAGTTCAACAGGGAACAGAGTCAAAAACATACTGCAACAGCTGATGGTCGACTTAAATGGTTGGTAAATGTTTGGTAAGCGCTTTTAGTGTTATATTTAGTGTAAATATCAAAACATCTACTCACCTTTCTCAGGCTCTGCACCGTTTGTGTTCTAAAAGAAAAATACACTCATGTGAATAAAGAGTATTTTAATGCCAAGCTGAAATGTTGTTTCAGTAAAACTCTCACCTTCTTCGCCTTCTTTTCAAGTTTCTCCTTCCTGAGTTTCTCCTATAAACGTTGACAGAAAAACATGTTGGTGTTAGCAGTGATTCAGCCTGCAGCTGCAAACACAGCACAGGTATTTACTGTTTCACATGTGGTGTGTTCAGACCTCATTGTGTTGTTGCTCCATCTTAGTCAGCAGGAATTTAGAGTAGATGTTGCTCTTCTGAAGCAGATGCTGCAGTCTCTTGAACCGCATGTCATGAGAATCCCTCTCCCATGATTCCCGGGCCTGTGTTGCAAAGTAATCAAACATTATGACAGAGGCTGTATTGGACAAGAGTGGGGCTGGTATGATTGTCAATACTATAGCCAATAACATGCATTCAATTTCTAACTTTGAGGATTATGTTCTCCAACAAAGCCTAAGAGAAAATGAATTAATAGGCAAGTGGTTAATTTAACCAGGAACCATTAAGTCACTGATGTGGAAGTATTTTGATTCGATATGGATGATTTAATATGCAGCTGTTGATATCATCCAGATACATTCTTAGGGGAATTCATAGGAAACACACCTTTTCCATCATCTCCTTTTCCTTCCTCTCCCCTTCCTCCATCAGCTGCTTTTCTTCCTCCTCCATCTCCTTAGTGATGACCACTTCAGACTTCACGTTCTCAGATTTCACACTCACACCTTCAAAGGAACAACAGTGATAATCAAGCAAGGTTGCAAGGTTAGGTCCTCCTCCCCCACACACCTTTATGATTTTTTTCTTTCGCCATTAAAAACAGCTTCATGTCTTTTCAGACTTGATCATCCTTCATTAGCAGTGACCTTTAACGACAATTCATTAATCAAACATTAGCTCCTTTAAAGCCCCCTGGGCCTCGCAGTGTGGGGTCCTTTGTGACTGACCCTTTGCAGCTTCGGTCTCCATGGCTGTGCCCAGCGGCTCCTCAGATTCATCTGGTTTGGGGCAGTGGGGGGACGCACTGCGAGCTTCTTCCTTCACACTGCCAGCAGGAGGAAGAACACAAATGAAGTCCAGAGGGTGAGCTCTTCCTGCCTGCTGCTTTAGAGGAGGCAGGACTAACTCCATTCACAGTATTCACTTAGAAGAACACGACCAAGACCTACACAGTCTGTAACATGAAGGTCTTACAATGCACAAGAAGAAAGATTTACAACACACTGAAGGACACAATATATTTAAATGTGACAGCAGAATAAATGTGCATAATGTTTCATTGTTTGCCCGCCACACTTTTACTTTAACAATGTGCAGAAGACCTCCATGTAGAAAACTTCATATTTAGGATACTAACTAACCCACTCTACATATCCTTACTGCTCCAGTCTATGACACAACGTTAAATAAGTAAAGGTCAAGCGTTAAGGTTATTGTTAATTATTGACACATTCTTTGTTGTCTCAATGGAAATTAAAGGAAATATAATGCACTTACCAGCTCATTGTTGCCAACAGTGAAGCAGACGTTAGAGGTAATGTGGCTAACTTAATGTTTTTAAGTAAATAATACAAAATGTATATTTTGCTAGACAAAACCGAAAAACTTGTCGCGAGCAAACGTTACAAAAACAGTCATATAACGTTAACTCTTTGAAGTAGCCGGCTAGTGGTTATGAATGTCGCGTGAGACAGGAGATATCGCAATAAATCCCGAAAATATTGCTTTATCTAAAACTGTGCAAATGTGTATGATAAAAGCGGTCTGAGCTCCACGTTAGTACACTGCAGCGAGCACGGCGTGTGTCCGACACCACGGTAAAGACCGAGTATACAAGGACTACATGTCCGGCCAATGCCTTTCAAAATAAGACGTCTTACCCGAACATTACATGCGAGTACTAGTTTGAGCGGTCGTGATTACCTTTTATTTTGAAGGCAAAAGTGGCCATTTTGTAGATGAGAATTCGGCTCACTTGACGCGGTTAAGACTTTGGTTGTAGGTGGAGCTATTTATTTCGCGCCAGTTAGGACGAAACCACCGCTTAAACAACAGGGGTGCCGTACATATACGGTGTAAACAGTCCAGTGTTTTAGACCCAAATAGGAACATCAGAATAAAGATAACAAACTTGAATCTTTTAAAAAATAATGTAAAACATGTCAAATAAAGGACAGAGCATTCCATGTACAGAGAAAAGATTTAACAACACAGTCTCACCCCTCTGAGTGGAAATATGTGCCACACCTAATCTGATATTTCCCGCGAGTGCTCCATATTTGTATATATGTGTATAGGGTTAATAAGGTCATGTTCCACACATTGTTATTTATTAACTGCAAAAGTTTATTATTTATAACTTTTTTTTTTCAATGAATGAGCAAATGCATGCATCAATAAAACTAACTACATTTTATGCCTATACCTCAAATAATATTTCTGTGCATGATTCTGACTATGTGAAACTAACAGTCAGTGGTGTAGGAAGTATTCAGATCAATTAAGTCTCGCAGTAACTAAAAACACTGCCCTACACGTTAGGTTAAGTTTTTTAAGTACAGGAACTCATGATGAGTTCTCAGTTCATCTCTGAGCTGACGGCGCTGTTGCAGTTTCTGCTTGTTGCCAATAGAGGTCCATAAAAGTCACAGGTGAAATCTTCACCATGATCAGAAAACACATTGTAAAACAGATGGGAGGATTTTTAGTTACACAGCTTTATTTATTCATGTACAGTATAGACACTTGCTGAATTATAAACTTCTCTCTTTCTTTTTCATCTTGTTTTTCCCTCCTCTCTTCCATACTTGTACATATCTACATTTTGTTTGTTTTTGTGATTTATGCAACATAGCTACTATAGAATTTCCTCTTAGGATCATTAAAGAATTCTAACTATCCATCTGTCTTATCCTGTCAAAGCGCTTGCAGAACACATACTTGTCCTATGAATCATATTCCTGCGTCAGATTTTGTTTAGCAAAAACAATTTTCAGCATAAATTGAACTTTAAACAGTTAAATTCAAAGTGCATTCCAAATGCTGGAACAACTGTTAAACGCTGGGTGAAAAACACTTGTGAAAAGTTTCTGGGAAGTCTGATCAGATGTGGGTCAGTTTGTTTCTCTTTGCTGCTGTGTTCCATGCAACATTCAAGAAGTCATATTTTAGAGAAGCGCTGGCTCAGCTGCTTCCTCTGCCTTTACATTAACGGACACGATGATTCAGACTGTGCTTTGTCAGTTATGTAGACCAGCAGGCTGGAAGTTTGCAGGATTTCCTGTGAATCCGGCTGACTTATGTTCAGCAGAAAGTGGGCCACACTCGAGCAGTTTAGGATTGAGGTTAACTGGCTAATGAGTGGCTCTGAATGGCTCTGTGGCCATTGTGTTTCTGACCTGGCCTTCATATACAGCTGTACAATGGAGCACTGTTCTATCATTCCCTTTTCATACAGCAAACACTGGTCCCAGAGTTCCTTTCAAACTGAATTCAGTTGCCTTTATTATGAAAACAAGAGAACATTGTATTTTATATATGCAATTCTGTACTGAGATTACACAGCAATTTGCAAACAGACCCTATGTAACCGGCAGTATGTACGCCAAATGAATGTCGAATAAATAATTCCAACAGGTTTTGTACACATCTCACTAAGAACTGCAGACAGATCCTCCCATTTCATTCAGTCTGGTAGTACAATATTTATTTTCAGTTGAAGTGTTACATGTTGAGCAACAAACTTACATTTGTCATCAGCCACAAATTTAATGCAGAGATAAAGAGTCAAGACTATCCCAATAACGTATTGAACACTACAGAAATGGCAAATATATACATAATGTTTATGTACATATACTGTTGCACTAGACTTTAGATGCTGGACTGTGACACACTGCTGTGCAGAGGTTGGCAAGGGAAATAAAATTAAAACTAAAAAACCAAACCAAAACAAAACAAAAAAAAACACACCTTCAAATGGGGACAGACTGACAGACAAATGCTGATACAAACAGCAAAATAATCACTGAAAGAAAAACAGAAAAGGTCCGAACCTTAATGAAACCGATTCATTAACCAACCCCACTGTAGGAATGCAGAGAAACATTCTCTCTCTCTCTCTCTCTCTCTCTCACACACGCACACACACACACACACACACACACACACACACACACACACACACACTCACACACACTCACTTCTCATGAACCTGCATTCAGAGGGCCAAATAGAGTAGTCTCTGAGAGGTCTGAGATGAGGGGTGATGGTGGGTCAGGGCCGGGCCGGGTCGAATGATCACCTATCTTTAGAATTTGTCTCAATAATAGGACAGTATGACAAGAAGGATGCTTTATTTGTTTTTGGTAGTGCGGCTATATTATGTACAGTACAAATACAGGCAACTTCATCTTGTTCTCACATAGACATGTTGTCAATCATGTCTTCCCTGTCCTGTCATGTTGTGGTGGGGCTTTGCTGGGACACAGTGGAGTTTGGGGGTGGGAGGGTGGGATGATGGCCAGGCTGATGGGCCTGCAGAGTAAGAGGGCGGGGTGTCAAAGTGGAAGTGGTTTCTCTCTCAGCAGCATCCTCCTGATGAAGGCTTGACAGTAGTGCCAGGAGTCAGCTTCACGTTGGGCTTCTCTCCTCCTCCAGCTGTGGCCCCGGGGCCCATCCTCTTCTTGATTTCAGCAGCCATGGTCATGAAGGCCTGCTCCACATTGGTGGCGTTCTTGGCACTGGTTTCCAAAAAGGGGATGCCCAGAGAGTCTGCAAACTCCTGGACACAACAAAGGAGGGACAGAGATAGGTATTTTGGACATCTTTAGACATCTGAGGTTCTTTGATTTTGTTTTTTTTAAAGTGCAGAGTAAAGTATCATTAAACACTACATGACATAACGGGGACAGCAGGAGTATGAGTGTGTGTGTGTGTGTGTGTGCGTGCAGAAAGAGCTTTTCATAGACCACTTTGGCCTCAGTTGACACAATAAAGAACAAAACTAAGCTAAATGTAAACACTGTTAGAGGATAGCGGAGTAGCACTTTGATAAGTGGGGTAACAGGGTCTCATTGGAAGACTTCAGTGTAGTGTATGTAGTGTGTGTGTGTGTGTGTGTGCATATGCGTGTACTCTTTTGTGTGTGGGTATGCTCATCACTGGAGTGAGGTCTAGATAGAAAGTAAATGCCACAGCTTTTTGAGAACCAGGCAGTGCTGAGAGTTTTGTTTCCCAGCAGCCGAGTTTGATGATGTGGAGGTTAGAGCCGTGCCCTGTGCTTCCTGACCAGTCTGAGGCTGAAGCAGGTTTCACATGCAGTGCATCCTGTTAAAATGTTTGTTAAAGTAACGCCAGTCTATACTAAAAAAACATCCAATTGATGGAATGAGATGACAAAAAACATGAAAGTGTTATTTAGATCTATTTTTAACATGACTTTGATTGTGGCTGCACATGAAATTGAGCAATGTGTGTCAGTACATGTGTGGGAGTGGATATATGTGTCAGTATGCTTTAAACAAAAACTAAACCCTGTTCTGCAGGGGTGGAGGTGGGGGGCAAATGTACCAAATTTTGGACCATCACGCCCACTTCATGCAGCGAATGGTCGTTTGTGGTGGTGAGAAAGTACACTTCAACTTTTCCCTCAAACCCCTCTCAACTAACGTTAGTATTTTTAGGTGACTCAGTAACTTAGGTAAGTAATGGAGACAACAACTTTTGAATTTGGCCCAGTCCTGAATGAGAGCTGTAAAACTATGAAATGACACATTTTATGTATCAGCCTCTGTATCTCTCTTCATCTGCTGTGTGTATCTAACCAAATTGCCGCCCATATTTATTTGAGCCGGAGTATATGGACTACAAACTGAAGAGGGGATGAGAAGGGAGACAGATAGAGAGAGGGGGGCAGCAGGCAGAGGACGTGAACCAGCTGCTGCAGAGCTGTTAAGCTCTGGAGACTGGTGGTGTTCCTGTGGGTGCTGTGACTCTACGCCCACATGATAATTCACAGACCAGATCAAGCGAAAGGTCCAGACAACGTTTCATTTTTCTGTGGAGGCCCCATTAGTCACTCTCACAGAAAAACAAAAGGTTGAAAAAGTTACACTTTAAAGTAATTACTGAGAAGGCCCCTTCCAGACCCGGAGCTGGGACCAGCCTATCTGAGGTTCTCATTTTAAGAGGGGGGGTTAAGGGTGTTGGTCTTAGCATATCTTAGATAAGATGTCTTTCATGTCACCCTGCCAATAGAGAGGAAAATTCAGAAGAGACACGGAAAACACACAACATGGTTTGCATGCAACAGCCTCTGTGTGTGGGATTAAATACCCTGGTGCCTTACCTTTGCTGTTGTGTAGTCCACCACCTTCTTTGTCGTCAGGTCACACTTGTTCCCAACCAATAGCTTGTTGACATTTTCACTGGCATAGCGATCAATCTCCTGTAGCCACTGTTTGACATTGTTGAAGGACTCCTAGCACAGGAAACAGATTAACATTAGTGCGTGCTAGATCTGCTACAAGACATCATCTTACACAGTTTACAACATTCCACAGACAGAACATGATACAAGAGAGCGAATCAGACAGACGTTAAAGCTTCTGAACTTTGGACACCACACAGACACTACACGTTCATTTCATGATTCAGATTTCATTTTTACAGTTTGGATTGACTTGCAGCATGTTATGTCTTTATATGAACATACAGTGAACCATGTGGCTGCAGCATGGAGTCTGATCACAGAGATTACTGACTGGTTTGTAAATTCTGTATTTGTTGTATACAACATTCAAGTCACAACATGTTAAACGTTAAGTGAAGTTGAAGCACAGCAGGACATATGGATGTCAATTCCTTCCAGAAATTATTTGAACTTCCAAGCTTTTAGCAGCATACTTAGCAATGCTAAATGTATGTTGTTTTGTTTGACCACCACGTGGCTTCAGGAGGAACCATCTCTAGTTCCACCAGCACCTTTCAAACTCTTGTTTGTAAAATTAAAAACAGAACTATCCTGATGCATACAGGCCACATTTCAGTGGAGTTCAGGCAGAGGGACCCAGAGGACACAATAAGCAAAGACATGACACCTCTGTACCTGAATGCTATCTAATTATATCATGCTTTACAGGTCTTCCATGCCATCAACATTGTGTGCTATCAAGCAACAACCAAACACTAAAAGGAGCTGACAGATTCATTCTAGACTAGAGCACAACCTTTAAAACAGATGTATTCCTGGCCAAATATAGACCTGACATGACGTCATGGTATTTCTAGTGCAGCAACAACAAACCCTGACAGCACACAATGTTTCAGAGGTCCAAAACATCAACAGAAACATCTGTTTTTTTTTCCACTTTTGCATCTCTGAGTTAAATTGTTTTTGTATACGGAGGAGGAAGGTGAACATACTGACCTGGTCTGTGACATCATACACTACAATGATACCATGAGCACCTCTGTAGTAGCTGGATGTGATTGTACGAAACCTCTCCTGACCTGCCGTGTCCCACTGTCAAAGCAAACATACAGTATTTGGTTAGTTGAAGTATTTACTGCTGCTCAGAGTACAACTTTATTCTTGTTGAGATTAAAAACCTCCCGGGATATTAAAGCTCTCAACAAAGCCATGATAACAACTTATACAGGATTTATAGTTCCTCAAATGTATTCACTCTTCATGTGCATAAAAAAGAAATGGCTGCTGATTGTTCTATAGAGCACTACTTCCTCCTGTTTGAGCAGCAGAGTCTGTTTTTAAGTTTTCATCTTCAGTAGAAACCAGTGGACATGGAGCTGAGAGCCACAGACAGAGAAGTGACAGTACTGAAATGATGGACCGACATTAGCTGCAGTTAAATGGACAATATTTTTTCTACCCAGATCACTGTTTACACAGAACAAATAAATAAATAAAGTGATCCTAAAAGATGTGTGTTTACATGCATTTCATCAGAATGTAACTTTGTTGACATGCACAATGTGGTTCCTCTCACTGAAGCAGATAATCTGCCAGAAACATAACAGAAGAAGAACAAGTGGTTCTGCCTTGTTAACTGTCACCTAATGTTACTTTAATGAGATGCCTTTTATGATTATGAGATATGCTCTGAATGAATTTGAAGTTCCCTTTCATGAGCACTGAACGCAGTATGTTGAGGGCTTTTATTGTGAAAGGCTGAAGATGGAAAGAGTGGATCAGTAATGAGAGTGTTGGAAGCAGTAAAGAAATGTGCCATCTTGTTTCAGACTGGTGTTGGTTTGGGTATTTATGTGATTTGTTGACATGAAAAAGAAGCTCATCACATCCTTTAATGTTGTTGTTTATTGTTTCCAGCTGAAGAAAAATGGTCCTCCTGTCCTGAAAAACGTTCTACCTTTCAGAGCGAGTCAAGTTTCCTGAAGGACACTGATATGAAAGCACTTTGCAAAAATAAAGAGAAGCAGTCTGTTACTTACAATCTGAAGTTTAATGGTCTTTCCGTCGAGTTCTATGGTTCGTATTTTGAAGTCCACGCCGATAGTGCTAATGTAACTTTCTGTGTATGTGTCATCCTGCAGACAGAAACACTCAAGAATTAGATGGCTCACACATCCTGTTCACTTCCTGCTTCACTACACACACAATCAGTACTATCAGTCACTAGCAGGGAGTCACATTGTTGGTACAGTGAACATTTCAATGGCACACAAACTGAATGAATGAGTTACAGGCAGGTTAACTGCTTGACTTTGCTCATGTAAGCATCTCATCCTGTTCACAATAACTTAGTTTCTTGTTGGGTTAATAAGAAAACCGGTTCAGATAGCCAAAATACATTAGTGTCCAACTGAAGACAGTCTGAATGAAATTACTGCACAGTAAATTTAAAATGCTGCGAGACTGAACCATGCTTCAGGGGAAATGGGAAAACTTACTGCAAATCGGAGAAGTAGGCAAGACTTTCCAACACCAGAGTCACCAATCAGGAGCAGCTTGAATAAATAGTCGCTGTGAGAGAAGGTAAAAACACACTTTAGTTAGAGGACATTCAAGACATTGTTAGTCACGTGAGAGAGTTACAGATGACTTATTTTACCACATAAACAGCTGCCATAGTGAGAGTCCAAGTCACACTGCTTACTGACAGCAGCACTTACAAACAGTCTTTGATTGAATGTCAGTTTCAGTTTGATGCAAATCATCCTCATCTGCATTGAGTCATATGTCACAGTGGCTGAAGAGTGTACATTTTAAAAAGGAAAGGAGACATTCAGCACAATGAGCCGTGCTGAGCTCAGGCACATTTTCAGGAGGAAGTGCAGGAAGCCGTCTGATCATGTGATTGGATTGGACGTATGAAGGCAGTTAAAAGGACCGGGGGGAACCAGCACAGAGAAGTAAGCACTCTTTTCTTCGCCTCATGTCGTACCCCTCCACTCCAGCTCTGAGATTAGTCTCATTCATGTTTACTGAGCTGATATAAGAGCTGAGAGGGAACTTTCCAAGGACGACGACACACCAGTATCAGGGTGGAGTTAACAGTACTGAACACCACACTTGTGTACTGCATTTATTTAGACAGCGAGGAAGCATGACTCTAGTTAGTGCTACTGTCAATATGAGGATTTTGACTTCCTGACGAGTCTTTCAAAAATTTGGGGTGTGTCAGCAAGAGAAGAGGTAAGTCTAAACTAGCCTACATCCTGCACCACTTACAATTACACCAATATAAGATTAAGCAATATAATGATAATCCTTCACTTCCCCAAAACACACAGTTGTCCACACACACACACACACACACACACACACACACACACACCAATATCTGTGTGTGCAGCTATACAAACTTCAAACAAACTACTGTGCCTGTCTAATATTTGGTTTGTTCGATAGCTGCTAGTGTTCAGCCGCCTCCTTTTTCTTCCTTTCCCTCCTGATCCTCTGCAGCGCCACACGACTCAGGAGCCTTAAAAGAAACCTGAGCAGAGATCCAGTGCCCTGGCAAAATAACATGTTTCTTTCTATTTCAACATCTTCTCCTGCATGTTATGATTTCCAGATGTACTAACCTGAGACGTGGACGTCTTGACTTGTAAATAAACCTCAGCAAAGAGTCAAGTGTTAGTCAGACACAGCCTAATGATGCAGTATGTCTGATATTGGTTATAACACAAAAGTAGCATTAAAGTGTTGCAGTAAAACTAGCAACTGGCGCTTGGCAGTGAACTTAGTGATACCATCACCAGCATCAGTAGAAGGGAAGCAGAAATGTACACCTTAATTCTCACATCGGGTGAGGAGGCAGGCTGCCTCCCAGGACTGTCTCAGTTCCTCTATTTCTCATTGTAAGAAATTCCAGTCATTCTCTCTTCATTTGGTCTGGATGGTGGACAATGGTCATCCCTATGCAAGGCTAAGCACACACACACACACACACACACACACACACACACACACACACACACACACACACACACAGCTTGACAGAACTGACGACAATAGCACGTTGACCAAAAACAAGAGATTGAAAGCAATCCAGGGAGTCAACCTTTGTCACCTTGATGTGACATGTGTCTTAAACTTGCAATTTCAAAATACTAATTTACTATTCACCAGTGTCCACTACAAAATATTCTACTGGTGTCAAGTCAAACTGCACAATTTAGAGATTCCTGCAGGCCCATAATTGTTTGTAATTTCAACTAGAAGTGGTTTTCATGCTCAGCATACTGAATTATACACTAAACCATAATATGAGGTTCTCTTCATTTTGACGCTGGCTCTCGTTGAGTAAGATCTTGAATCTTGCCTCAGAATATCTAGTCCATACCAAAGAGGTGAATCATTACAAGATTAAGTCCTCTGGAGAAAGGAATGGGGATCGAGTATCACCATGCAGAACAATGACAAGTTAAAAATGACTGTACAGTTTTTAGATTTAAGAGTAGGACTGTTTACAGCTCGACAAACAAAGACAATCTGATGTCCAGAACTTCTACAGTCCGCCTCAGTGAACATTTATGAATGGAAAACCCAAGAGACAGAAAGCTGAAGTGACTGATTGCTCAACGCTGCTATGGTGAAATCGACGGCCTGTCCTGTGGCATGTGACCTACACATGACTGAGAGGCTGCTTCAGCACTGTGAGACCATATGACCGAACACTGAGTCATGCTCAACAACACCAGGTAAAGCGTAAAACCTTTCCTTGAACGTAAACAACGGACAGCTGCTGTTACTCTGTTCGCTAAAAATAGAGGAAATGAAGAAGTAGCCTGTGAAAATAAAAGATCGAAACTAAAGTATAAACACCGGCAACAGGATGTCGTCTGTAAAACACGAATTATGGGAACCCTTGACGTCGAGTGTTAACTAATTGAGTTCATATTCATTATATAAATTCAATTAGCTAATCGCTGACATTCGAAGAACCAGGATATGAGGACATAAACAGTCAAAATTCAGGCACCTTTGTCCGGTATTTACATTTCAGCGAACCGAGCCCAGAGTCAGCGAAGCTAGGTTATCCCGGTGGCCCAACAGCTGGCAGACCGTGTTAATGAGGATATCAGGAACACTTTGTTGTTTGTCAGAAAATATCAGCAGTTACATAACATAAACTTCCACAGATATTCCTGGAAAATGTCCACACTATCTTAAGACAGGTACATTAAGGATAATGTCAGCTGATGTTAGCAGCTAACTTAGCTCAACTGCTAAGTTAACGTTATCTCGAATATTAGCTCGCGACTAACCTTAGCTAGCTGGCCGAAATGTAACACTTCGCCCTCAGGTATGATACTTACTATTCGGGATTCATTGTGGACTCGTTGTACGGTGTGTCCCCTCTCGTGAAACGTCTCTTTTCCCCGGTCTGTGGATAAACCGCAGCTGTTTCGTTGTGAAAACGGGAGCGGTGGCTAGCTTACGCTGCTCCCCAAACCGCGGCCGGCTAGCTGTGTCTCTGTCCAAAATGGCTGCAACTCCAACCAGGAAACAGCTAACATTAGCCAGCTGGTTAGCCGAGTCAGGAATAACACTAAATACTTGGTTTACGGACGCCTCGTCTTTTAAGACAAACCTTTGTCTCGCTCTACAAACGTAAAACTAAAGCGTATAAACAGTGAATGTGAGTAAATGTCCAGCTAACCGGACCCGTTCTCGCCCTCTCGCTGTGTGTGTGTGTCGTTACCGCAACAGCGAACTGTCAAGCCCCGGGAGAGATTACGTCATTTAGTGAAACGTGGCAAAGAGGAGTCGGCTTGTACCCGGCGGAGTCAAAGTACACACAATACACAACTTCCGGGCATACACTTCAACATAAAACCTCACAGAGGTATTTTGTACAATCCGCATATGCGCAACAGCGAGGCTTTTATTTTCAAATACATCATTCTTATATCCGGCCTCATCCTTCAATCTGCCCTGCTTCACACACATCAGCCCTCAGTGTGAGACTTTAGCATTCTGCTGCACACTTTGGTCTACAAGTCTCCCATAATTAATCCAGAAACTTCTCTCCTGAGTTCACGTGCGTGTCATGAGTCACCCTTATGTCATCACTGTTTTTAGGAAGTAGGTGTGACTAGGCAGACATGTCAGCACCTGTGCACAGGTATCACCCGATGAATTACTCACTTCAGTCTGGCAGATGAAAATGAACGGCTCACAGTGTTCTCATTGTTTTTTGTGGACCTTTTTTTTCTTTTCAAATTGACATCTTATAATCAAAAAAACAACAACAGTCTTATCTCTGCTGCTGTTACCTGTACGCACGTGCAGTCTGATCTGCAGCGTGTAGTTCTTCTTCTCCTTTGAATGTGCGCCCTCCCGCGAAGTGCACGCACATTCAAGGAAGTTTGTAAAACATTTTTGCAACTGCACTATGAATAATATGAGGAGACAGTAACGCTCTTGTTCCTCTAATTGATTTGACACGCTGACGAGGTACAGCGACATCTAGTGGCCAATGTGTCTGTGACTTTTTAAACATCCAAGCTGAGGTGATCTGTTTATCGTTCCAATGCTCTGGTCTGATAATGCCTATATGATTATTATGAAGGCTACAGACCGTCTGTCAACCGTGGTGAAGTGGATCATAACAGTTAATGTCTGTCATAGACACTAAAACTAGAGTTCAAATCGTTCAAATGTCTGATAGTATCTTAGCTGTGTGTACACAGTGAAGAAAAGTCAGAAATCAAATGAAATGAAAAAGTCTCAAAGACAGAAGTTAAACTTGTTTTTTGAGGTTTCACTTCAACATGGAAACAATTATTTTCCCTTTTTGATCCAACAGAGATTGACTTGTTTTTTCTTTCTCCCGTGCTTTCTGACCATGCAGGAAAGGTTGACACTGGTGTCGTTATCTCAAAATCTGAAGAAAATGATCCCGTTATCTCGAGATAACATTTGTTATTTCAAGATAATGATATGAATAACTCAAGATCTCGAGAAAACAAATGACATTAACTCGTTATCATGAGAAAACAGAGGAAATGTGTGAATGCATCACCGCTGAGGGCTTCTGTACTGTCACGCAGGAATAAAATGTATCAGACTGTTAGTAGGAAGTGTTGTTTTGAGTGTGAACATGGGGTTTGCTGACATGAAGACAAAAATCTAGACCTGATTTAAAATCTTTTAGACTTTCTACATTGGCTGCTACTATTTAATTCACAACTTCCTCTTACGCTAAGTGTTCCCTTTCTCTCCTCCCCACTTCCCTCTCTGGGTTTGAATGGTCCAATCATTAAGGCTTGTTATCTTTTTTTCTCCCATGTATGCAGGATCTTGTGAGTTCTTCCCACACTCCATGAAGTGTCCACACCCAGCCCATGACACTGATGGCTTTGTCACAACGTTCCCCATCCCCCAACACTCCCAGCGTCAGAACTATCAGCAGCTCTTTCCCCTCATATTTGGCCATTAATCCCATAACAGAGTCTGTACATACCAATGTCTTTGAAATCATGAACTAGTCTGACCTGATTGACCTGCCAGTGAAGCAGCCGCTCCTGTTCCCTCTAAATGTGCATACCAAACAGCACACAATATGGCACGCAGACACACAGATAAGATTTGAAACTATCCGGTTTATTCAATAACGTCGATGGAATTACAGTATGGTGAAAAGTTTGAGCTTTTTTGTGGTGCAAAGACTTGCCAGTTAACACACTTGTTAACATTAGAACACACAACACTTACATCAGACCAAAAAGTTGTTATGTTAAAGCGGCTAATAAGAAAGCTGAAAAAGTTATTGATCCCTGTGAGAAAGATTCAAATCACAGTGCAGGTAGCCGTGTCCTTCAGTACAGCACAGGGTGTAACTGTCCACCTCCCTTCAGCTGCTCGGAGATCAGACTGTGACCGACAGATGGAAACCTGATATGCTGAACTGACTCAAGTGTTTGCAGGTCAGACAGAGCTGTTCATGTCCTCAAACAATGATGTGTGTGCTACGACAACAATTATCCATTTTCAAAAAAGCTGCTGTAAGGTCTTGTTGTAAATAATCCATTAACAAATGTGAAGTACAAAAAAACCCAACACAAATAAATACAATTATTAATTTGATGTCCTTATTCTTGTCTTTATAAGATGAAACAATGGCTTTAAAATGTTCCTGTCGAGCTCTCAGCACACACACAGCTGGCCAATCAGAGATCCTCATGCTGCTCCACTGTGGAATCTATTACTTCATTTCAGGTTCAGGTGGCACACTGCTTACACATCTGTAAAGAACAAAGAGACATCTGTAAATCTGACTGTAAACACTGCAGACAAACTGAGATGAAACATGAATGACAGTTACATTTAAAAAGGTTCAGTGTGTCAGATTTCGGGGGCTCTATTTACAGAATATGGCAGAAATATAATATAATATTCATAACTGTTTTCATTGGTGTATAATCACCTGAAAATTTAAATTTTTGTTACATTAGAATGAGACTTTAATATCTACAGACACTGTGAGTCCTCTTCCACTGTCATGTCTACATGGTAACATTAGATTTATGAACTTAGCACTTGATTCTTCAGTCTGCAGTGGCAGATATCCTGGGAGCGGCTTCATGTGCAGTCACATAAAGAGAAAACCAAAACTAAATGTGTTGTGTGTTTTAAAGGGTGTCAAATTGTTTGGAAAAATGAGCAAGTTGAACAAAACACATCAGGGAACAGAGCATAAAGAATGATAAACCCCATGTAGGAACAAGATTGTGGTGGTCAAATGTCATTGATGATTTTTTATTTTTAGCTGACTTATTTTCAGGGTTTTTTATTATTATTATTTTCAGTTTTCAATCTGGTTAGGTTCAGGCAAAAATATGATTTGGGTCAAAAATGGGACACGAACAGCAGCTAAAACCCTGAAAGTAAACTTCTCCCACATGCATAAACAACATGTACAGACTGTGGCCACGTTGGTTGACAGGTGGGTGTCACCACAGGTAGCTTGTTTGAGCAACCAAGCTTCTTTCAGCCCACATCAGCTACACCCACACTCCATCTCTTTGCTCCTTTTTTTGGATTAGCCATGAGGTGGCAGAGGCAGGACTGCCAAGATGCTGGCGGCCCGAGCCACCACACTGAGTATGTATCTTGTATCAGAAAGGAAGAAAGTAAGAAAGCGTAAATCATACTTTTGTACACAAACATGTCCTGCAGTCTGTTCACAAAGTGGACCCCTGGACCCCCACATGTCCTAGGTCCTGCTGTCTGCTCTGTTGGACTGGACTGGGCTGGGTCAGGCTGTCCATGGCGGACAGGATGGAGGAGAAAAAGTGTTCTGTGCGGGTCTCCAGAGCTCCAGACTGCCTCTCAATCAACAGCAGGGTGTCTCTTAAAACTGGAGAGGAGGAGGGAGAATGCAACAACTCGATGAGTTGAAAAATGAAAATGATGAGTCGAACGTTGGAAGTTTTTATGTCATAATGCATGTTAGAGACTGACATGGAGACGTGGTGTTGATACAGCTGAGGAGAAGCTGTCCAGTGCGTAGAACAGAGGAGGTCAGGGGCTGATGGCTGCTCACTTCTCTCTGAAAACTCTGACAACAAGACCGTCACATTAGACATTATGTATATTATCAGCTTAGGCCATCTTCACACAGCAAAACGTACACTCAGAAACAATCGATTCAGATCTATCGCTCAGATCTGATTCTTTTTGTTTGGGTGGTCACATTACTTTTTTAATTTTTCAGCCAAAGGTGCCACTTTGTTACGCATGAAGTGAGTAAATGAGTCAGTTTACTGAGGAAACACTGAGGTTTCTTTCACACTGTGATGAACCTGACACGCACGCACACACACACACACACACACAAAGAGATGTTTGTTCAGTGCAGGATCCTGTTTACTCATGGGGTCATTTTACAGCAGTACAATAGCTTTAGTGTAGAACTTATCAATTCATTGATTAGTCCATTGAGAGTTCATCCATTTTGATAATCAATGAATCATTTAGCTTCTCTGGTGTCAGGACTTATTGCTTGTTTCAAAGATCTCTACTGAATTCAAAGCTTCTGTTGAGATGTCCCCATGAAATGAAACATGTCACATGTAGACCAGTATCTGTCCCAACAATGACAAAAAGGTTCCGGTCATGTTCACTGGAAGGTAGATGCTGACACTGGATTCAAGAATTAGCTGCAGTGCATAACAGTCAGTGCTATTGGCTACTGCAAATGGCAGTCAATGGTCGTGACAAGTCCTTCCCTCTCTCCGCCTTGGTTTTACAGGAAACATGTAAAAATGAGGAAGCAAATGTTGGTGCTCTGTTTCCTGTTTTTATGGGTATAAAGTTCATCAGCATCAATCAGGCCAGAAAATAATGATGAAATCATAAATCCCTTGGCTTACAGCTTACAATGACTAACAATTAAGTCATTTGCTATAATAATGTAATAAACAGATTTTTTGTTGTTATGGTTACCTAAAATTTATGGTACTGTTAATACAGTGTGTGTGTGTGTGTGTGTGTGTGTGTGTGTGTGTGTTCCTTTACTAACAATATTAGTGTAACCTAATATTTGCAACTATGCAGAGACAGAGTTTAAACAGAATAAAGTCATGCTAAAAAAAAAGTGCAGCATTTGAATGTTGGTGTTACAAATGAAGTTTTGAACGATTCATTATAAATAATAAATTATTTTATTGTGCGTCATTGTTACGGCCAAATGTTTCTGTTCTGTTTGGAGTGTGACCTCCTGTCTGTTTGTGAGGATCTTTGTGTAGGTACTGAGCTCCAGCTGATCAACCACAGATGATCGGAGTCCAGCTGATTGGTGTGGTCTATTTAACATTTGGTTCCTGCCAGAGACAGCAGGACCTGGTTGGGAGTGCAGTTTGTGCTTTAGTTATGATCTGGTTTGTTCTGTGATTGCTCGTTACATTTAGAAATTTGTTTCACTGGTCACCTTATAATGTCACCTTGTAAATAGTGACTGTTAACATTGAAGCAGTAGGAGTGAGCCGCCTTTCTTTTGATTCGTTTTCTCCTGTTTCTCTAACACCTGGTTTTGGTTCAGGGTGGGCTGATTGGCTACCTGCATCCCTGCAGTGCCACACAGGTCACACACACTCACCTGATACTCAGCCAGAGATGATCTCACGCTGGCTATGTCCACAGTGGGCGCAGCCAGCAGCTCCATCTTCTCTGACACTGTATAGAGCCGCTGGATGAGCTGCTCCAGGTGTGAACAGAAGACCTGCAACGTACACAACATTCAACTTTTACTATATGGAATACTGCAAACCTCGAATGATCAAAAATGGAGCTTCAGAGACATCGTGGTGACTTTAAAGAATGAAAATAACAAAATAATAGTGCACTGTGCTAAATCAGGAGGGTTGGGATGTATGCTATCCATTGTAAATCAAACTTCAAACACTGTATGAAGGCAGCGTTGTATCATACAGTCAGACTTTATGCAGATCAGATCAGGTCTCTACCTGGATGTGTTGCAGCAGGGAGTCACTTTGCTCCTGGGTCTCCTGGTTGCTCCTCTGGCTGCCAGACAGAGTGAGGCCACACAGCTGCTCCACCAAAACCTCCACATCCCTGAGGCTAGACTGACTCAGTCCCCCTCCAACAGACTCCACCCAGGCCCCAGAACTCCTCCTTAGAGCCTGAGAGTCTCTGTGATCAGCTGCTGGGGTACAGGAGATTTGTATTTAATTCAGTGCTGTAAAAGCACTCTACAAACTCTTCTCCATTCACCTCCACTATGTTCTGGTGGAGGCAGAAATATCTGAGACAAACCTGAGATACTACTAGAGAGCATGTGGGAAATGTTTCAATTTGGATGAACTGGCACTTTTGGAGCATACAGGCCCGAAATTATGACCATCCATTAAATACTTGTATGATAAATACCCGTCTGAGCAGCGCTCATCTCCTCTCTGCCCGTCTCATATTTTCCTTCATCAGTTTCTTGATTGCTGCCCTCCAGCTCTTTGGCTTCAGTCTCCTCCTCCTTGACTTCAGCCTCCTGTTTGTCAGGCAGGGTGACGGAGGACAGGATGGAGGTGGTGCCCGGCTCCAGAGACTCCCAGCTGGCTGTGACAGGCCAACTCAGCTGGGCCGTCACCTCCCTCACCTGCACACAAATGCTTTCAGATTTTAGCTGAAGGGACACAGTAAAACTGATGAACATTAAAGCTGAACATGCAATTTTTCAATACAATATTATTCTGTCTTAATATCATTACAAAAAAACTAATTGGCTCTCAGGCGTGGGCCGGCTCAAGTCGTGCACTTCAGGAGCTGGCTTCCCTGACTCTTAAACATCCGGAGGAGGAGGTGGTTCAATTACTGTTAATGCTGGTGAGTAAAGCCATCTTGGTGTACAGTAGTAGGTTGGGGATGACCTATAATTTTTTATGGACCAGTTCTGTGATATTATATCTTGTATGTATGCAGAAAAATTGAATAATAAAAAACAGGACACAGAGGAGGCTCAGGTGGGTGACAAATTAAAGGCCAAGCCTGAATAAACGAGTGGAGAAACATAATGAATGCAGATAAGAAATAAAATAAAATAAGAAAATGATATAAATCGTATTGTATGGCCTTCACAGTCACCTCTCAAGTCACATCTCAATCCGGTTCTACACCTGTATATTGGCCTGCAGTGTTTGACAGCACTCTCCACCACCATCATCAAAACACCAAATGAGGGAATACAGTATGTTTCAAACATTATATTCATCCAATGAAGCCGTTTTGGCAGCACATGGTGGCCATACACCTTTACTTTATGTTAAGACACTTTATGTTGGTTTTTCTTTGAATTTGACACCTTATGGCCTCATACAAACATGACAGGACCATTGTGGAAAGAGCAGAGTTCACAGAGGGAGCGCTGCCACTGCTAACAACAGTGGTGATATGAAAGAGGCTTCATCACTGATTGATTTGAACAGTTATTCTGCTGTTGAAGCCTTGAAGGATAGCTTCACACTGTCTGAAGTCTTGAAACAATACTCACATACTGTGTATTAATTCTACATGCACATTTTTTGCCATCAAGACCTCCCTTCCTGATGCAATTCCAGTGTAAGTGAACATAACTTTTAGAATCAACAAGTAAATGTGATTTGTTACTTTCCCTGCTGCGGGGCAAAACATGAAAATAGACTCGTCTTTTCTTGGTCTGTGACTCTGCTCCACTTTTTAGTTTGGTGTTCCACATTTTCCACTGAGTCTGTAATCGACAACTATTAATAGTTAGCTAACGTTTGCTAATATGACAAGCCAACCAACCCTCTGACATCACATGCTATGGACAAGATGGAGTTACACTCATTTGAAAAATGTAACTTAGATTACTTTTTTGTTTTTGGCCAGTTTCACTGACAGGTGTTAAACATACAAGGATGTATAGAGTGGGATTCCATCTTGTAAAATATGCTAACTACATCTAGTGTTTCATGTCCACTTTAAGCTCTAAGGCACTGGTTCTCAACCTATGGTAAGTGTAGCACGGGTGCAGATCAGGAGTAACCCTGTTTCTACCTTTTCTACCATCTGAGCTCTCAGTTTTTTTGCAGCTCTGTTTAGGTCAACAGTCAGGTTTAGGTTACAGTCAACAATAAATACCACACTGAGCTTCACAACAGCTCTTCAGAAACCTGTAGGTGACATCACACTATGTCCAGGTTTTATACAGTCTATGAGTATCAAACAATGACGTAACTGAAGGCAGTGACTGTGAGGAAACAGTAACCAGATGAGTTTTACAGATGGATGGTGAAATGATTGCAATCTAAAAACATACTTTTTGGGAAAAGATTAGAAAAAATGCAATTTGTAGTTTATCAGTTTCAACATGCAAAAGCACCGGTCTGGTCCAGTAAAGGTCCACAGCAGCACTGACCTGTCTAGACAGCTGCTGCAGCTCCTCCAGCTGCTCTGGGAGAGGCCAGAACTCCTCGTCCACGTCCCCGCACACACACCTGGACTGTGGTAGAACGCTGGTGGAGCGGATAAAAGAAGTGGAGGTGGAGGAGGACAGCAAACGGTGCTGATGACGGTGACCGTCACTTTTGTAATGATTCATCCCACCTGTGTTCTCACTGGTGTCCAGACTGTCCAAAGACAAACCCACAGGGTCTGTTAGGGAGAGCAGGGTACTGGAGGGCAGACCATCTGAGGATTCTGTGAATGCCTGCAGGTCAGGTGACCCGTGACCCACATTAAGAGTGCTTCTTTCTCTGGTCTGTCCGGTGCCGCTCACAGTAAAGCCCAAACCTGACACACTGGTGGAGCTACAAAGGTGATCCAGTTCAATCCCTGAGTCCTGCAGGTTGGGATCTGTTTGAAGGAGAGAGTCTCCCTGGAGCTTGGAGCTCTCCCACTCAGTGACCACTTGTCCTGGTCTTAGAGGGTAGGTGTAATCCAGCAGAGCCTGGTACTCTCTATTTGGGTCCCAGCCTGCAGAGTGCCTGTCTGGAGATGGAGGCAAAGCTTTAGGGATGGCACAGGCCCAGTAGTTCGCCTGATGGGGAGACATTGGGTGTCCTTTTAAGTGTTCTCCAGAAGAGTGTAATTTGGTGTCTCCGTCGCCTCCTCCCTCCCTGAACCTGAGCTGACTCTGGCCTGGCCTGGAGTACCCTGAGCGAGGGGTGTAGGTAGGATGCAGGACAGTGGAGGTCAGTTGCGGCCTCAGAGGAGGGTTTAGCCTCTGGACCTCCAGGATAGAGCTCGAGAGGCTTCGTCGAGATGACCTGCTGCCAGGGAAAGGCGATCCGAAAGTGGGTTCTTCATGGCACCGCCTGGCCCTGAGCTCAGAGACAGACATGGGTGAGCCGAGGTCTTCTCTACAGACTGAGGGAGAGGAGATGTCACTGTGAGAGAGGCTGAAACTCTCTGGGGTCAGGTCTGCTCTCACTCTGGTCAAGGAGTTCAGGTCAGTGTGATGTTGATTTTCTTCTCTTCTGGTAACACCCAACTGTTTCTCCTGCAAGACATGACAGTGACAGGTAACAAAGGGTACAAAGATACAAAACTAGTCCAGTTACCTACTACAACCTATTATGACCTGGATGCTTGATAATCTTTACAGCCTATCAGGTATACAATGTTTAATATTAACACTGTACTTAAAGCTGTTGAATATTTAGGGAGTAGAGTATTTGGAGTAGAGTATTTTAGATACTATGTCAAATTCAAGCATCCAGTAGCAACATTACATGCAGTATCATTCACTCTCCATTGTCCTCACCTGCTCTGTGTGCCTCTGTGGATGCGTCTTCTTTAAGATAGATGTATGTTGTTCTGTAGAGAAAAGAGGCTTTCTCGTCACATATTGTCTGTCTGTCAGATACCTGGAGGTGGGTGCCAGAGTAACACTTTTATGTGTGCCTCCTCTGTCTCTTTCACTGTCTTTTGTAGTTGGACTCTCGTGCAGTCTCCTGCTGTGTTTAAACTCGGGGAGATGCATCTTCCATCGCTGGCTGCGTCCATTGGCTTCCATTTGGACCAAGGAAATGTAGGAAGGTCCTGTCAACTGAAGGAACGTTATTTGTTATAAAACATGATTAACTTAGAAAAGGTAGATAAGAAAGGTTCAAATGTGTTCTTGTTTTAATCATTTGATTCTTTTGGTTTCTTTCATGCACCTTAAAGGAGCTGTGGGGTTGTGGCAGAGCTCTTTGTCCGTCTTCTTAACAACAAACATCATGTCGCTGAGTCAAGGCACACTAGCGCACTGGAACGACACAGGAAGTACAATACATGAAGACATGAAAAGGAACAACAGTTCTGATTTACAGCACCACACAGGGGCAGATCAAGCTGAAATCACATCTGACATATATGATGTGTATAACATTAACATGTATCAACACATAAAGTTCCCTTTTTATGCATCAGACTAGAGTTCTGCACAGCTCTAAAACTGAGAACCAATCCAGTTAACCATACTGTCATATCTGAGACCCAAAGCTGTCATGAAACATTCTGTGGCTTCAACTGCTCAGAGGTGAGGATTTACTACCTTTCTGTTTCATATCATTGGTTGGACCAAACAAGCAATATGTCACTGTCACAGCTATAAGGAATTTTGATTTTGTCTTAATTGTTTGTCAATTTTTTTAACTTAACATTATGAAAAAATATCCGACACATTGACACTGAAAATAATGAAAGAATATCTCAGTGATTTACGTTCTAAAATCTAAACCTGATACGAGACGGCAACAAAAACCAAACCCAACAAACCAAATGCAAAACTTGATATTTTGATCTCCACAGCAGACATTTATTCATTTAGACTCCTGTTTGTGCCCAACTGACATCAGCATGTTTTATCTTGATCATTTAAAGGAAAAATACATTATTTGTTTATAGACAGAGAGAGAGAGATAGAGAGATATATATCAGTATCTTATATTGTATAAATGTCTGTACAGATGGTGACTGGTAGTGTTGTCACTACGAGTGTCACTTTTCACACGTCACATATCATTTGATCCATTGTATATGAAAATAGATTATTAAAGCTTTAAACAGACAATATTTTCAAAGCTACAATATTCATTAAAGACACCTCAAAAATTAATTGTTATTTTTTTTATTATTAGAATGAGCCTTTTATATCTACATATGGAGCGGGTCCTCTTACACGGAGTCCGCCATCTTGTCAATGGTAAATGGACTGTACTTATATAGCGCCTTTCTAGTCTTCCGACACATTCACACACCGATGGCACAGCCTTCGGGAGCAATTTGGGCTTCAGTATCTTGCCCAAGGACACTTCGACATGCATGTTTGTTACAGTAGCCTAGAACAGTCAAATGGCTCCACAGAGCACGTAGCAGATAAAGAAGACGTGTTTGCTGGTTCTGGCTAACTGTTTTGTGTTTTGTTAGAAGTTTGAGAAGTTAAATGACAAACGGAGGATCATAGTTATGTTGTGTTATTATTTAGAGAGCATCAATGTTTGTATGAAAGAAGTGAAAACATGAAGAAGCAACAGATTATCTTCTCACCCTCACGTCGCTAATCTTAGCTTTTATTAGCATGCAGAACAGCTAGCTAAAGTCAACGAATACACCAACACAATGCAGAACAAGTAACAATGACATTTACTATGAGCTGTAGTTTTACAGAATATCTAACGGATTACAATTTCTAAATATATGTATCTAAAGGAACCTCCATAATCTCACCAGGCTACTTGTGCGGTTGTAACGATGACCTCTTTTGGCTCTTTTGGCACATGAAGGCCACCGTAGTTCTCTTTTCAATCTCACACTAGATGCCACTAAATCTTACACACTACCTTTAAATCAATAATGTAATCCATGTAAACGTCTAAGTGGCACATACACACTTCCAGTTGCTTAGCGAGTGGAAATGTCTCGAGCTCTTGTTGTGTGATCACTAAGCAGCAGGCCTGATAAGCATCCAGTTGGGTTCAGGCGGTGTAATGATACGCTCGCTCTTCACCTGACCGATCTCATTAAGACTGCATGCTCAGACCTGCCTGTGCTCACCGGACCAACGAGGAAGAATACCGTCCGCCTGGTGGGGTCTGTTGACACAGCAGCAGCAGGGTGGTCTGAGCGGTGGATCCATCATGTTGAGAACATTGTGCACACTATTAATGTCTTTTTGAAAAGGTTCTATCTCAGCTGCATTTTGTGCTGATCAATAATATCTATATAAATATAATAAAGTTCACAGTTTGTAAGGTTCCCACATTTAACAGAAGGCAGCACAATGAAGACAGATCGTGACCTGCACTGTTCCACAGGTCAGAGTCAGGGTGCCACTCCATGTGCTATGGAGGACTGAAAATCTTACAGGTTTTCAACCGAAGCAACTGAGATCAGTTATGAGCACACCTTCACTCAGGCTCATCAGGCTATCTTGTCTCAAATAAAGCTTGTTGGACAGTCTAACAGTGTCTGAAACCCAGGTATGAGTAGCTTAGAAAGTAGGTAGAATTCTCTTCTTTTACCATACATAAACACTTTTATCCAAAGCCAGTGCATAAGTTGAGAGCATAACTGTGTGGATACAACCCAAGAATAGCAAGAATCACGCATGTAAACTACTTCAAGTGAGGAGAAACAACCAGAGTTAGAGAGAAAAGAAAAGAAGTCCAAAGAGGTGAAATTGGTCCAGGTGCAGTCTGAACAGATGAGTTTTCAGTCTGCGAGGGACGAAGTGTCGGGTTTCTGATGAGATAAGCCAGAGGAGGTGAGAGGAGGAAGACGGGGAGTGAAGGTTAAAGCAAACAGGGGCAGTATGTGTTGAAGAGATGTTTGGGAAAGGAGAAGGATATGAAGAGGAGGTCAGAGACAGACTTCTAGGCGACTATAAGGTGGAGATGGTGACCAGCTGTCATTTGTACAATTTGTTATTTGTACTTTCAGTACTACTGAGCGATAGTATTGCATCGTTTTGAACACGTGGTATCCAGAAAAGTATCCAAGTATCGATACTTTATACAACTTCAAAAATGAAGCAGTACGGCACACACCAGCTCCACGCTCTTTCCCAAATATGGTCACATCTGGCTCCAGAACACCATGATGGCGACTCTCATAATGCCAAATCTGAGGCTTGTCCACAGACCTCAGCTCTGCCCTCTGCGTGGACTAACAGCGCTGCTGTCAGACCGACTGTTGAATCAAGCTGCAGTGTGCTTTGTTCTCTTTGTTACATCACTTCCTCTTTACTCTACTTTAATCTGTATTAGGCACACTGCTCAATCCACGTGGCAAAAAGGGGAAACACTAGTGAATACAGTTTCCTCTGTACAGAGCATTAACTACCTGTTGCTCTTTATGGTAATGTTATGATAATCTGGATCTGATGCTTTAAGGGTCATTAAAAATGATTTTCTCACTCTAATGCTATCTCTTCACTTGGAGAGATCTGCCTCTGCTCCTGTACAAAGGAGGGTCATTCAGGTAAAGCAGATGTGTTAAGACAAACTGACTGAAAGCATCACAAGTCTGTTTGACCGACCAGATCACCACGTCTTCCTGTCTTGTTTCCCCTATTTGGGGGTGGTGGTTGAACCTCTCACACTATTCCCAATTATGATGCTGTGTCTGGTTTCCATGGTGACAGCCTTGAGAGAGCGCAGTGCTAGACTCAAGAGGGAAACGTCAATCGAACGCTACAACCAAACAAAGACCCCCAGGATTAAGTAGATTTGCTTCAGTTTGAACTGTGACGCTCTCTCCCTGCAAGTGAAATAAATATGACAGAACCTATCAGCTGTTTGTTTGAGCACAGCTTCAGTTATGGCTGCTGAAAAGAAAATGTGATCTCAGCAGTGTTGTGGAGAAATTGCTGGAATCAATGGTCAATGGTGAGGTCAGGAGTGAAGAAGTGTTCAGAAGCCTTTGATGTCTTATGCTGTAGTATTTAATGTCGCTTGATCAAGGAGAATTAGAGACACTCTCATAGTGGGTACGTGCATCTCACAGACATGGTCACATTCCACTTTAGAAACACACCTTTCACTTGACTTAGACAGAAGGCAGTTTTTACTATAAATATAGACAATTTACAATCTGTATGGAGGGCGGCACGGTGGTGCACTGGTTAGGACCCTGCCCCTGATGAGGAAAAGCGGTTATAATGGATGGATGGATGTATTCTAAACTATTGCTTTAGTTTCTGTCAATACAATTAGTTTTAGCTCTGTTGAGACTAAGTCAATGGTTGTAAGACTTTTCCCTGCCATGCTCGCCATTTGGCCTTTTCTTAATTTGTTTCCCCATATGAAGATCTTATGTTGCTCTTCATACACTGGCTCTAAAGATACTGGAAGCAACTTGTGTTTAACTGAACAATGTAACTCTGCAAAGATTACTCAAACTCCCAAATTCCCCCAGAGGACAGGACACAATCGCACTGCACTCAACGGTGGCTACAGCCCTGAGTTAGAGCTCAGACATCAGCATGTGACAAGAAATAACAACAACATGCAGTCAGCCATGAAGGCTCAAGTGTGGAACGTAGACACAGAAACACATTCACATGTCAAGTCCTTCACTCAAGGTAAATGGGTGTGTGTCAGTCACCAGTGGAGCTGTATGCAGCTGCAGCCACACACACACACACACACACACACACACACACGCACACACACACACACTCACTCACTGAGTGTGTATCAGTGACAGACAGTACATTCAGTTATTCATTTAAAGAGGTGTTGCTGTTTAATACACAGTCAGAGCTCATCTTTACTCATCTGTTCAAACATACTGTATGTCAAACACAGGGGACAGTGGTCAGAGCGGGACTGTGGAGGAAACCATGGCAACAAGCAGTGACACCAAACACAAGTGACCTACACAAGATGAGGTGAGCCATTGTAGTCCACAGAGCTGGTCAGCGTGTGTCCAGCGTTTATGACGAAGATGACTGACTCGGAGCAGAGCAGCGGAGAGTCGCGCGCTGTGGAGTGAAAGCCGCGAGCTGCCTTTGTGATTTTCACCGTTACGAAAAATTTGCCAAACTCTTTATAAACGCTCCGGTTGGACGTGCCCTCGCTCACCGACAAAGCTGACCGTTTCACACCTGAACTGAAATCCAACTTTGACCATTTCTTTTGGGTCTTCTCGTAAATTCGGCATCGTTATTATCCACCAAGCTGCGCCTCCTTTTCATAAAACCTCTTTTTTTAAGTGTTTGACACTTTCCCACCGCCCACTAATTACTGTGTCGGCGGAAGTCGGAACAATACTCACTTATCGAAGCTTTATCAATACAGTCTGCCTAAAAAAACTCCTAACGCAGCCGTTATAACGCCTAAAATCACTCCAAATGACAGACACTTACCACATTCAACGCCACAGAGAGCTAGCAGCAGCCAGTTGTTGTAGCTCCTCGCGGGGGCTTCTGTAGCTGCAGCCTCCTTCCTCTGACCGTGCTGCGTTCAGGTGCTTCTCCTCAAACCTTGCTCTGCCTCTGGTCTGTACCAAGTTATGTAGAACAAGTCTGTTTTTCTGATATTGATTATTGGCAAGCAATCTCTATCATGAAGGCGGGAATGATTAGTCAGTCGGTTTGCTTCTTTGCTTGCTGCTTGGTTATAATCAACACCTACTCGACTTTCTGAAAGAATTACAGTTATTTATAGTATGTATGTAACATTCACAGTGTGTGATTAGATTCAAAGGACACAGACGTAATTATTATCATAAATGCCTAATAATAACAGGAAAAGCGCGTCAGTCATATTAATTTTATTACTTTGTGGGCCTAAAAGTCAGAATTACAATTTTGCTGACGGCAAGTAAAGGCAACATAATAGTGCAATTTGAAACAGGAGCAGGCGATGTGGCTCTTTACTCCCCTCTGGCGGACAGAATAAGAAGTGCATACAGATTTGACTTTTTAAAACACTGATCACACATCAGACAGCTCCACTCCGCACTGTTCCCACTGCGTCTGCAGCGTCTAGCCACACAGAACAACAGGAAATACCAAGTTAATGTGCAACAGAGCAAAATCACTAGAAACTCACTAGAAATCCAGATAAGCTCTCCAATAAATAAAAGGATGTTTTAAGAAGTGTTTTAAAAATATTACCAACACTGACACTGTAAATGATAATAGAATAATAGAATTCAGTGAAAAACTCTCACTTCAAATTACTGGAAAGTGTTACCTATCAATAAAAGATTTGTTTCTTTTCCTTTGGGACCACAAAAACAGGAATCTCAAATGATCCATCCACACCAGACTTCATGCACATCTGGAAGACACATTGTTGGATTTCCTGTCAAGAGCAGTTTTCACTGCTGAGAATGCTGCATCCAAAATGAGTGAGGAGAAGTGTTTCCGGGATTATCTCAGTGTAAGTGAGTGCTTAGCAAATGCAGTTAATAATAAAGAAACAGATTGAGGTTATTTAGTAAAAATCTGATGCTGTTTTAAAATGACTGGTTCTAAATTATTGCTGTAACGGACCAAATATCTTCCTGACTATATAGTCGGACGGTGAAGGTAGAGTATCCTCAAAATAAATCAATCATCACAGTGAACGTGTACATAGAATCATCTTTGATTTTATTGATATTAACATTCACACTTGTGAACAGAACACAGTGAGCTTGCAGGACCAGAACCACGTCTCACTCTCACCTGAAACAAAACACCAGAAATGTGCAAACGTGTCTTGGAGCTTCACGTATTGAAGTGATTTTTGATGACATGTTCTTTGAAGGCCCCTTTAACAGAAGCACAACATAACAGCTAGGATGCACTTAAATAAAAATGTGTGCTAACAATTCTCTTCTTGTTCCCTGTAAGTATTAATACAGTCACAGCCAGAAACTGTATGTTTGCCTGATTCTCTCCCTCTGATCAGACACTCAGACCTGAGCGTACAGCAAACACAATCTATGCTTGAAAAAGTGCCTCGTTATGAGGAATGAACTAGAAGTCGACACAGCGGCCCTTTCTCTCCCAGTCCCCATAGCGGGTGGGCTCTGGACCCCGAGGACCCCCCTTCTCTTTGGTTTCAGGGTTCACATCATCAGGGAACTCTGGAGGACAAGAGAACGGTTCAGGGTGAAACAGTTTACATGAATGCAGCTGGTGACAGGCAGACTACAGATAAGACTGCATCATTCTTACTTTGCAGCACATCTGTGCGCTTCTCTTCGGTGCTGTCAAAGCGACCCTGTGGGGTTTTGGCTTTCTTCAGCGGCTCCTTGTCCTTCACCGCTCCGCTGGCTGCCCGTGAACACCCTGAAAAGGACACCTGGGACATCAGAATAAAGACTGGAGCCATGCAGCAATCAGTGCACAATGCAGGACAATCACTCATAACATGTGGGACCTCCAGTGTTTTGGTTCAAGTAGTGACCCTGTTATGTGGTAACTGTAAGCCCAATGGGCCTGTTCATTAAAACAAACAAAGAGGCATTCATGAGGACAGCTACTTATCTTCTACGACCAAAACATGACGCAGTTGCCTGACAGTCACCACATAACAGGGTCACTACTTGAACCGAAACACCTGCTCTGATTTAACTTTAGCTGAGTTTATATCAAAACTATTATTAGATATTAATATATCATGCAAGAGTACAATAATCCACGACCTATGAAGCCTGGTTGCTAACAGCAGAACATTAAATAACAGGTATGTGAATGTAGCACTGGCTCACGTGGAGAGGGTTAATATTGAGTTAGCAATTTAGCTACTTCTGAAGCGCGCGTGGGCAGACAGACACACACACACACACACACACACACACACACACACGCACACACACACACACTGACCTGTAAAGACAGATTCCACTGATACACTCTTAGACAGTGACGTCACGTGTCTGCTGGTTGAAAACAGTGATCGCAGGAGAGACATGTTTGTCTGCGCGCGGACACTTACACAACTACAGTGTTGTTGTTTGTCACGCTTCTTTTACGCAATTCTCGTCATCATCTCGCGACGCAAAAGGGCCACAAATCCAACGCAGCGTTGATCTGGCGCCACCAGGGGGCAGCAGAGCACCGTGTGAGCGCTGCGCTGTCTGACAATGTAAAACACCTGTATTATGAGCGGTGTGTTAAATGTATTAAAGTATTTTAATAAGAATCCTACTCCTGTTAATGCATTTAAATCATGCTCAACACCATCCTCATCCGACTTAGAGACCAGAGACCAGAAAGTCATATTCCATAGATCAGGTTTGTCCAAACTTCTTTTAAAGAGGGCCAGATTTGACAATGTGAAGATGCCCGGGGGCCAATACTAACATTTTAAAAATGAAAAAAATTACCAATAAAAGTTAAAAACAAATGCACTGTTCTGTAACAAATGTATTTTCATTGTCACAATTATCTTTTTTTTTTTATGACAATGTAACCAAATCTAAGCCAATCAGGCGTGAACAAATCTAAAAACCAGTTCTTCCTTTCTTTCACATCTGCAGTCAGATAACAAAGAATAAATTGTGTGGAACACGTTAAACTTGCATGAAGTTGATACAAATCATAACCTCATGTTCATTCTAAACATGACTTATTTTGAGTAATGCAAAGTCTGTTAACATTTAAGTTTAAAACATATCACTCTTGCTCTTGTCTTTAACAAAATCATTCAGAAAGTAATATTTTGTGTCACATCTACAGATATATAACAGCAGCAGTTATGTCCTTAAAGATTCAAATGCTTTGTTATGTCAACCAAAGAAGCCAAATCTTGCAGCCATACAGTATCTGACAATGCTAGCAGGCCATAAATAATATATTATAAAAATGAAGCTTCGGGCCGCATGAAATCTGACCACGGGCTGTGATTGGCCCCTGGGCCGTACTTTGGACATCCCTGCCATAGATGCTTTATTCTATGTGACTTCATGTCACTGTTTTCTGTTTTATTTAGTGCTTTTTAAAAACGCTAATGTACTGTGGTCCTGTGGGAGCCCAGTCAAAAGCATCCAATTCTTCTATGAGGTTTCGATTGATGGAATTATATATTGAGTTTATAAGTTCTTTATTCTGAGTCATTCTAAAAAAAATGTTTGCCAGGGATCTTAATTAAAAGTGTCACACACTATCAGGGGGAGCGAGGACACTCCTTAAATACTGCTGTTTCTATGTTAAGATGATGTTCAAAGACATCATTTCATAATAAACTGACTATAAAATGATGATCAAATGAAATGTTCTACTGTACAAGATAAGACTATTGGTCATACTTGTGAAGGAGACGTGGGGAAAAGGACAAATGGAGTCATTTTGATTTAGAAGACTAAAATAATAATAATAATTATCTGTTTTTTCCAGATCAAATGGATTACTAATAGTGTTTCGAGAAGAAATACGACTTTTGTGTATTCCAGAAGTTTTTTATTCTTTATCATTCCACCCAAATTAGTTCTTGATTGTTAAATATGTTGCTAGGATGAGGGTTAAAAGAGCAATTCGATAACTTTAAATCAGTGTGATAGCTCTTTTCTTTATGGATGGTTCATCTGGTTTGGTTCCAAAAATCACCAACCAGTCACATTTGCTTTGCACAGGGTTATCATTTTTATACATTTTCACTGTTAAAGTAATTGTAGATCATACTTTTTGAAAGAAAAGTTCAGCATTAGGCATTAATTTTTTTTTTCCCTTCAGAGAGTGATATGTTCATATTATATGTTTATAAATGTCATATCTGTGTAAATACAGAGTTGTAGTCAGGATGTGGTTAGCTTAGCATAAGGATTGGAAACAACTAGCCTGGCTTTGTCCAAAGTTCCAAAATACACCTAATAACATATATAACATATATCATACAGTAACACACTGTATCTCATTTGACTCATCAGTACTAAAACAGACTGTCTGGCAGACAGAACATATTTTTCTGATTAAAGCTGATTAAAGCTAAGTCTAGTAACCGGTTCCACATGCCCCCAAATACAGGTCCTCACCGTCAGCTGTAGCTCTC
Source organism: Argyrosomus regius (assembly GCA_946959425.1). NCBI lineage: Eukaryota > Metazoa > Chordata > Actinopteri > Sciaenidae > Argyrosomus > Argyrosomus regius. The sequence goes on from OX336894.1 coordinate 24,709,253, forward strand.
TTTTCTGCTCTCTTCTCTGTCCCTTCTGTAACGCAGAAATGTGTCATTCTGTCCAAGCCATTAAAAGTCTACCCTGAAACAAATCCTCCACAGTCTGCTTGTTGTAGCATCAGAGAGGACATTGAATTAGATCTGCTGTTACAATACAGACCCAACTCCAAATGAACAGGGATTCATTTAATGGAGCGTTCACAGGACATGTTGATTTATTGAAAATTAGAGCTCAAACTCCTTCTGTAATGTGGTTTGCTTATAGCTCCTGTGAAATCAATGAAATGAGTGGAGCACTTAGAGAGTTCAGGGTTACACAAGAGCTGCAGCTGACTTTAGCTTTTCCATGACAGAGTTTACACTTTAAGTGAGGAAACGTGATCTGCAGTTGAAAGCCTGGTAACAGCTGGTATGTGCAACTTTGAGTTGAAATTATTACACATATTTATTTAACGTTTTAATTACTTTTTTTTTGCTAATGGGAGAACATACAGTAGCTTACCAAATGACTTCACCAGCTAATGTGATCCATGATACTACATAATAAGACAAACAGTTGAATACAACTAACAATAAATGATCACAGGTAGAGAGCAAAGGTGTATAACTAGCCATTGCTATAGCCAAGAGCAATCTAAGGCAGGGGGTAACTGTAACAGACCAAAGCTAAACTGGGGTTGGCCAGCTGGCTGTGGCTCTTGTGTCGGTTGCTTCATGGCTGATGGGGTGATTTGCAAAAGGAAAGCTAGTGTCATTGAACCAATGGTCCAAATAAAATATAGTTACAGATAGTAACATTATCCTGAATATGATTGTAAATTATTTTTCAGCATTCAGTCTGTATATCACTTCTGACTGATGCTCACACTCTGTAGGCATTACAGGATGCTATCTGCAGTCCACTTAACAGCCAATGGGGCTTTCAATCACAAAGGGTTTTTATGAATGTTATGTATGCTTCTATATGCAGGGCTGTGAGCAAAGACTGTATAAAGCATGGACGTAGTCCCCATGACGCCACCCAGGGCCATGGCTCCTTACTAATGCAAAAATGGGTGGAGCTGAGGTGGGCTGAAGAAGCCTGTAATGTCAATCCAGGTCAGTAAGTCAGTCCATCTGTCAATCGAAGTGCAACTCTCTTAATTCTGCATAACTTTAAGCCTTAATATCATTTGAACAGGTGAGTTGTATAAAAATTCACCCTCAGTACAGTTGTCATGAACAGGGAAATTAGCTATAGAGACCAAAACTGTTTTTTGTACCAGGCTGTAAACATGTTTATTTCTGCTGTGAAGTTGGACATTTTAACATGGGGACTTTGTAGGGCTCGTTTGTAGTCAGCCTCGAGTGGACATTTGAGGAACTGCAGTTTTTACACTTCTATGATGCATTCACTTCACAGCCATGGAAGTTTCCCATAGTTGTAAGGTGACTTTGACCACATTTGGTATTGCAACAAGTGATGCTTAAACAGACTTACCTTCATATGCAAGAATCATTAAAGAAACGTTTATAAAACAATGAAGTAATTCTTGTGGGTGCCACAAAGACCATGAAATGATTCTTTGTATAATCAGAAGCTTGAGACCTTTTCAGTGTATGTTGTTCAGTGAGCAACTTAAGTAAACTCCATCCACTGATCAAAAGAGAGATGCGATTGAAAGATTGAATGTGAATATACTAAATGGCCACGTGGACACTTGGACCAGCCATGTGTGCAACATGTGATTCAGACACCATGATCATTAATGTGTTGCTGTGACAGTCTTCATCTTTTGGTTTCAGGTCTTCCACCAGATGTTGGATCAGCTGCAAGGATTTGCTCCCATTCAGGCACCAGAGCATCAGTGAAGTCCAACACTGATGTTTGGTGATCAGGTCTGGTTCACTGTCGGAGTTCTAGTTCATCCCAAAGATGTTGGATGAGGTTGAGGTCAGGTCTCTGTGCAGGCCAGTCAAGTTCTTCACCAGCAAACTGAGAAATATTTTTTTATGGAGCTGGCTTTGTGTACAGTGTGAATGGGAAATGGACAAACACAAGCTGGAAGAGAAACTACTGTCTAAAATATCAGTTTATGTTGGAGCGTTACTCAGGGTAAGTATACATGGTGTCTGCACGGGCAGTACTGAGTGGTATATTTTT